>JAQFVV010012657.1:976697-1187039 GCA_028023455.1 Epiperipatus broadwayi
ATAGACACAGACCTCAGTGGAAAATTCAAAATCTACTTAGTCACAAACCCAACGTCTACTTGGTGACAAACTCAATGAACCAATGAAATATAGATATGAAATATGTTTGATGGATCTATGCATTCCAGAGATAAGGTGCCTGAGGACTATAAAAAGAAAAAATCCAAAAGAAATAATTAGAGGGAGAATTAGAAAATTAAAATTTTAAATTCAATTGTCTTTGCTGAAAGTAGAAATTTTTTTAAAAAAAGCTACTGTCGCCATCACTAAGAATGTAATCAGCTTCATCATGCTTTCTTCGGTTTGGCTGGCTGAAGGCAGCCTTCATCTTCATGAATCCCAGGATTGAACTACTGGTGCCATATGCAGAAATCCTGTCAAGCTTCATAAATTGTCATTGTCCACAAGGACAGGGCCCTTGCATAAATTAGATCTTCGTCACGAATGAACGAGCACGGACAAAGGAAGGTACAAATTTAGAAATGATAAAATGAAATATAAACTCTCTTACATTTAAAATCTTCGAACTTTATTTATCTTTAAAATGAACTATAGACTTTCTCTCTGGAGCAAGCATGAACTTTATTTCTTTTTGTTTTTTAACTCTTGCAATGTTAAAAGTAATAGCTAAAGTTTAAAACTTAATCTTTTAAAATATGTATTGTATTTTTTTATATTTTTATTCATGCTTAATAAGATCTGTTTGTAATAGGGTAGGGGTTTGCGATTGCAAACTTAAATTTATACTCAACATTTCTAAGATTAAAAATAAAAGTTAAAACAAATAAAAATAATAGTAAATAATAATGAAACAAAACATAATTTATATATATATAATTATTTTTCAAGTTTGTGTGTCATCACTTATATATATATATATATATATATATATATATATATATATATATATATATATATATATATATATATTGTGCCCTTTTGTATGGGTCACCATCTAATTTTTGTGCTGATCTATTAAAAATTTTAAATTTAAGATATATTTGAATATGTGATGTTAATTTTGCTTATGGTAATATTTCAAAAGTTTTAATTAAAGCAATCTATGAGTATTTGATATGTGAAATTGTGCTAATATTGAGAGAGACATTTTAAATGATGATGATTATAATATAGAATTGGGAAAAATGGCTATAATCAATACTGCATTAATATATTTAATAAATAGGTATTTAAAGCTAAAAGTGTTTAAAAGACAAGTTAAAATTAAATGCATATGTTTGTTGTTGATAAAATAATATTATAAGAGAATATAAATATTTTAATTATTGTAAGTACTTAAATAGAAGATTGATATTTGATTTTAATAATATCAAATAATTATTTTAAAATCTATTATAATATTTTATTTATTTAAAAAATATTTATTTTAAAAATGCAATTGTTAGTTTATTTTTAGACAATAAGCGTTTCTTGTGTTATAAAGAACAGATATTATACACACACATGCTTGGAAGTTATCTAATAGAGTTGCAAAACTATTTTAAAAAAATCATGTTATAAAATTTGTAATAATACGTGAGTTATCACGAGATAAAATAAAGATAAATCAATGTAGAATATTAAATCTGATTTTAAAATATTGTTTTAAAAATATGACGTATAAAAAATATTTAGTTTATTTAAAAATAATCTTATAAAAGTTAAAATTAAAATCAAGTGAAATAATATATTTTTTAAAAGTGTTTAATGGATTTAAATAAACGATAAGAATTATTTTAAAAATGTAATAATGTAATAAATATTAAATATTAAATAAGTCATTATTTATTTTTAATTTCGTATTGTTGGTAAATATGTAAATAAGCCAGCAAAGTTGATTGTTTAATCTACCAATCAAATGGGAAGTTTCTTCCGGTATAAAAGCTCAGTTCAATTGTTAGGAGAGGACTTCGTGATTGATTTTTCAAGTTAATTGTGTTATTAAAAATAGCTACGTAAATTTATAGACGCTCTTAAAATCAATTTTAAAATTACAAGAGTGTCATTATAAATAATTTATAAAAGTTTTAAATGATAGACATGCAGTGTTAACTTAAATTTTCCTATCAATTGTCTCTAAATTGAAGCTCAATTTACAAGCAAGTAGTCATGGGAACATCATATATAGTGAAAATATATCGGAAACTTTACCTTAGAAATATGACAAACGCTGGATTAGTTCGGAAAAGTACAAGATGGAGAAAAGTAGTAGTTTGGACAATATATAATTTTAAAAGCTAATTACTATTACCTATTAGAAAATAGATATTTTAAAGAATAAATACTTTTGTGTAAAGAAAGTATTTTTGCAAGCTATAAACTTAAATGTATATCTTGGGTAAAGATATTAGAAATAAAAGTAGTTTTATAAATACTTGCCTTGTTAAGTCTTTATGTTTAAAAGACTGAATGTTGATAATTTTAAAGGCAAGTCAATTGAAATATAATTAGCTAAAAATTTTAAATAATTTAAACGCTGGTCGTTTATAGATAAAGAAGTTTATTCTTACCTGGATATTTTATGGAATGCGCAAATAATATGTGGACGTCCCAGTTAATTTAAAAATAATTAAATGATAATTTTTCATAAATTATAAACTAATTCAAGAATAATAACTTTTAAATAATATTCTTTAAAGAACTGCATCCGGATCAGATAAACTATTTTAATTTTATTATATTTTTTATAAAAGAACTGATTAACTTTTATTTTGGTTTTAAAAGAACGTTTTCATTTTTTCATAAACTTTTAAAAAAACACGTGTTGGACCGGAAACAGGAAATGGTGTTCTAGTGAATGTGTGCCTCAGATTAAAGAACTTTATGGTGAAAAGGAAACATCGCTGGAGTCACGTAATATGAACTCTGTTTTATTTATCTAATATAAAAATTAAATATTATTAATTTATTAAAATAAGATAGGTACATATCTTTAAATAATAACTAAAAAATAATATAATGATTAATTGCATGAGTTTATTTTATAATTAATATAACACAGAATATTTTAAAGTATGATCGTAAGTATAAATGTGAATTATTTTATGAAGCTGTAATTCCGAAGAATATTGGAAGATGGACTGTACATTAAATCTTATTTATGGTAAAATTGTATAATTATAATAATTTTAATATATTTGACATGTTTTTCTTTAGATCAACCAACTGAGATGTTATTGTTGAATGGATGTATAAATATTTTAAAAATACACACACATTATATTGGCAGTGACAGTTTTATTTAAATATGCATAATTTGAATTTATGATATAAATACGATGCAACATTACATAAGAAGCTTAGAATAATTATGTGATTCTTTCGTAGATAAATATTAGTATTTTGTTTATGTTATAGTATTAGAATTATATTTATTATTCATAGGTAATTATTTTATTGCAAGTTAGGAAGAGATTTTAAAAGTCTATATTTTATTTTTTGTTTTATTGGGAAATTAAGTTAAGTTTATGTAGAAGTTTATATTTGAGTTGAAGATTTACTGAATATAGATGATGAGTATAAATAGTTTTGGATAATTAGTATTTATTTAAAGTTGAAAGTTGTTTTTCCGGAAAGTTTAAATAAGTTTAGAGGATATTTTTTATAGATAGAAATTTATTAAGAAGGAGTAGTATAACACATAAAATGAAGTAATACTTTTACATAGAAAAGAATCATAGAATTTATCTAATATAATACTTTATTAATTTGAAATTAGTGAATGATTTGAATAATATTGTTATTTCAACAACACATATATGTAATGCATATTTGATAAAACCTATAACATGAATTGCAATAAGTGAAATATAAAATTATAATCAATTCTTTGTTATTACATTACAAGGATACATTAGTTTCTATATTATGCTATTAAAGTAATGCTGATAGTAAAGTAAACACATACTAGTACATGATGAAATGAATAACAGTAGTACTTAAGTGATGTAGCAATTTAATTAATAAAGTTTAATTGTTTACATATGCTACATAAATATTATTTACATAAATTTTTCTGTGTAATAATTGAAGTTCACTGATATTTATTTAAAGTCTAAGTTTTGAAAACATACTTCAATGTTATTAATACAGCATTTTAAAGGATGTATAATTACTTATTAGGAGTATGAGTTAATAACAGTGTAAACATATTGTATTATTATTTTCTCATTTTTTATTTTCTTTGTTTTCATAATTTTGAACTGTAAATATTGTAAATAAATTCTTAGTCGAAGTTAATGTAAATAAATTTGTTTAATTTGTTTTAAAAGTGTGTCGAGTTCATTATTTTGCACCACAGCATTTGACAGCAGATAATTTGAACAAACATAATATTTGCACAATGTGAATTTATTAATATTATTTTAGAAATAAATACAATATTTTCCTGATTATCATTTATAAGAATTGATTGACATTATTACATCATATTACAATGGTCATAGAGTAATTATAATGCATAATATAAGAGTACAATATTATTTATTGCCACAGATTATTGAATTATAAGATTTTGATCTATTCCAAAATTAAGATGCTATATGAAAATAAAAGATATACATATGATTATTTATTTAATGATTGATGATATATCAGAAATAGATAAGATTAAGTTATACTCTAAGATTAGTATTATAATTATTAAAATAAGTTAGGTGTATTTAGGTTTGATATAAAATCCCATATCATACTTATTTACATGAGTTATCATTACTTTAAGATAATTAGAAGAACCTGAGATTATTTAATTATATTTTAAAAATTAAAAGTTAAGATTTATTTATTTTATTATTATTAAAGATAGTTTATTTTATTAAAAGCCATAAGAATGCTGTAGATGTAGTAGTAAGTTAATAAGGAGGTAATAGTATTCTTATGCCATTGAGACAATGTCTTGGGAGATATTGACTCAATGTAAATCTACTTATTGCTTTGTAACTTTACTTCACATTCTCATGATTTTAATAAATACTTATTTAATTAGTACATACTACAGAAATATATTGATTTTGATAATTAATAATAAATTTAATTCGTATATGATAATATAAAAGTATATTAAAGATAGATATGCAAATTTTAATTAAGCATTACAATTTAATTGAGCTAGTTGTATTTCAAACTATATTATACATCGAGAAGTAAGGGTACAAAGGGTAAGAAGGATTTTGGCGCCCAACGTGGGGCTATTGGTTATCAACCCGATGGTTGGAAAAAAAGGATTTTGGCGCGCAACGTGGTCGGCTATTGGTTATCAACCCGATGGTTGGAAAAGAAGGATTTTGGCGCCGGCAACGTGATGGGCTATTGATGTGTTGGGATTATAATTTTATCAACCCGATGGTAGGAAAAGATGGATTTTGACGCTCAACGTTTTAGGCCTAGATATTTAGTTAGGGATTAGGATATATGTAATTTTAGGGATAGTATATGTTAGTAGAGTAAAATGATAGGTATAATTTGTTAGTAAAAATAGTGTATATGTTAAAATGTATAATTTAGGATTTAGTAGTTAGTATATTTATTAAACATAAATAATTAGTATTTTATAACAATATTTATAATTGATTAGATGTTGATTATAGAAATAGAATAAAGATCCTATTAGTAAAGTTATTATATTTTCATGTGGTATCTATAATATGATTATTTAAAAATTAAATACTGTGTTAATTTTAAGTTAATAGAAAAAATAAATAGGTAAACTATGGAAATGTGGCAAATAATTATTTTATAATATGACCATATCAATTCTTAAAATATTTTAAATGTATATTTAATATTATATATTATGTGCAAATTGTCTGTGGATCATAGGTGTAAAAATAAATGACATGATACAATTTTGTTATTTGAAGTTATACAATTATTTAATAATAAATAGTGTAGAGTTTTTAAAGATACTATTTTATGATTAATTGTAAAAGTGAATTGAGTGGAGATAGGAAGATTGATAGAGAATTATTTTAAAAATATTGATAATAAAAACTGCATAATAATAGAATTGAATTTTAAAAAAATATAAGAATGAATAATTGGGATAAAGATCTAGAAGTTGAAATGTCCAATTTTGTTGTTGAGGATAATAGTTGTCTGGAGAACAAAGAAATAGAAAAATTAGCAGATTCAGAAATAATATAAGAAAATACTAAAGTATGGATAGTGAAATAAAGGAAGAGGAAAAGATAATTTTAAAAATGGGAGGAAAAGAAGTAGTAAAAACTGAGAAAGATGTAGAGAATTTTTCAATGTCTGATTTTAAGAAATATTTTGAAATATTGATTCAAAGTATAAATTCAATAAAAGAGGAGAATAAGTCTTTAAAAGAAGAAATGAAAGAAATGAAAGTGGAGAGTAAATCTTTAAGAGAAGAAATGAAAGAGGAGAGTAATTCTATTAAAGAAATTATAAAAAATTGTGAAAAAGTAATGATAGATAGAATAGATAATTTAGATAGAAGATTGGGTAAAAATGGGGAAGTACTTGAATCTATAAAGTTAGACATAATAAAAAGTTATGATAAAAAAGAAGAATTTTTAGACAGAAAATTGAAAGAAATTTCAGAAAACATAATTAAAAGTGTTAAAGAGCAAATAGAAGAATCTACTGGCCAATATCAAGTAAAAAATAATAAGTTAGATCAGAAAATAGAGAGTAATAATTTAAATGAAAAAGATGAAATTTATGAAGTAAAGAATGATATAAATCATATTAATGAAGAAGTTAGAAGTATTAAAGAAGATGTAGTTCAGAATGGAAAAGAGATTCCTATAAAATCTATTGAAATAATTAATAGTAGGAATGAATTATCTAAAAAAATACTGGAAAATCCCAAAGCGTATTTAAAATTAACTAATGAAATGATAGGAATGTGTAAATCCTATGAGAAGTTAGTTGGAGAAAGAATTATAGACCAAATTAATAATTTAAAGAAATATTATGTTGATGATAAAAGATTTGGGAAATTTACGAAGATAAAATCAAAATCTTCAAAGCAAAAGTATTTAGAGTTGTTGGAGCATGAATTATTAAAAATTATAGATATCAGTGGTAATAAATTTAGGAATAAACTGCAAGAAGTGATGTCTAAATGTGTTATTGATGATAAAAATATTCATGTACAAACTGATATTTTTAAAGAAATATTATTTGAAGGAATTAGGAACTTAATACCTAATGATGAAGTTATAAATGGAAAATTTAGTTGGAATAAAGATTTAAGCAAAATAAAAGTAAGACTTAAATATCCAAAGCATGAGAAATTTATAACAGATTCTCTTGAGAATAATCTTAATAAAGGAAAGAAGAAAGGAAAAGTTAAGGTGAGATTTAAGAAAGGAGAAAGAAAATTAAAGTTTAGATTTAGAGAAGAAGATATCTAATAATTAAGACAAATAATTCTTAAAGAAGATGTGTATTTGATAATGTATTATGGCATTATATTATATTAGTATTTTTTTTTTTGTAAAACAAACATAAGATATTTCCATGTTAGCAACCTACAAAGAAATCAATTCAAAAAATTTCTTAGTCTATATGAAGGTCCATATAGAATATCTTGCAAAGTAGGGGAGAATGCATTTATGTTAACCACACCAGATGGGGAAAAAGGAACTTATAATGCAAGGAGTTTAATTCCATTTCCATCTGAAGTGTGAGTTACAATTTTAAGAATGTATTGTGAATAAAGATTTTAATGTAATGTTTAAATACTTGCTTTATTCACATAAGGAAATAATTTATTATATGATAAATTAGTAGAATAAATAAAACTTTAGCTGAAGAAGTTTATAAAATATGTATGGTAAGATGTTATTTATCAAGTTAGTAAATGATAATTTAAGGAGAAATAAATTTTGGTCAGAATGACTAAAATAAAATGTGGAATTAGCTATTAAAGTAAATATGTTTAAGTAAAAGTTGAGTAATAAAGATAGAAAGTATAAAGACTCATATGTTTAAATTATATGTAGGTAAATCTTATGAAAGATTAATTTATATTATAGTAGTGATCATGAAATTGATCAATCTTAAGGGATCAAGTTAATCTTTTAAAATGAGAAGTATATAGATTTATTAAACAATGATCTATAAAATTGCTAATGAAACTAGCAATAAATTTGGAGTAAAATACATAAAGTAGTTTAAAATATAGTATTAACTATAGGAATATGTATTTTCAGTAGTTATGTAAAAGGTGTATTTAAAAGAATTTAAATATTTAATGTTTATAGAAATATTAGGGAAATAAAAGTAACCTAATTAAGAGATGAGTAAAGAAAAATGAAACTTAATTTATAAAGTAAAAGAAAGTCATTGTAGTTTTATTTAAAAGTGTTTTCTAATTGAAATTTAAGATGATGTTTCAATGCTTTATAAAATGTTATGTTCAAGTAATTTGTTATGAGATTAATGATAAGAAAGATGAAGATGATAAATGTAAATTATAGAAGATGAAGATAGATGTTAAATTTAAAATTTTATCCGAAGGAGGGGAATATGTGCCCTTTTGTATGGGTCACCATCTAATTTTTGTGCTAATCTATTAAAAATTTTAAATTTAAGATATATTTGAATATGTGATGTTAATTTTGCTTATGGTAATATTTCAAAAGTTTAATTAAAGCAATCTATGAGTATTTGATATGTGAAATTGTGCTAATATTGAGAGAGACATTTTAAATGATGATGATTATAATATAGAATTGGGAAAAATGGCTATAATCAATACTGCATGAATATATTTAATAAATAGGTATTTAAAGCTAAAAGTGTTTAAAAGACAAGTTAAAATTAAATGCATATGTTTATTGTTGATAAAATAATATTATAAGAGAATATAAATATTTTAATTATTATAAGTACTTAAATAGAAGATTAATATTTGATTTTAATAATATCGAATAATTATTTTAAAATCTATTATAATATCTTATTTATTTAAAAAATATTTATTTTAAAAAATGCAATTGTTAGTTTATTTTTAGACGATAAGCGTTTCTTGTGTTATAAAGAACAGATGTTATACACACACATGCTTGGAAGTTATCTAATAAAGTTGCAAAACTATTTTAAAAAATCATGTTATAAATTTATAAATAATACGTGAGTTATCACGAGATAAAAATAAAGATAAATCAATGTAGAATATTAAATCTGATTTTAAAATATTGTTTTAAAAATATAACGTATAAAAAAATATTTAGTTTATTTAAAAATAATCTTATAAAAGTTAAAATTAAAATCAAGTGAAATAATATATATTTTTAAAAAAAATGTTTAATAGATTTAAATAAACGATAAGAATTATTTTAAAAATGTAATAATGTAATAAATATTAAATATTAAATAAGTCATTATTTATTTTTAATTTTGTGTTGTTGGTAAATATGTAAATAAGCCAGCAAAGTTGATTGTTTAATCTACCAATCAAATGGGAAGTTTCTTCCGGTATAAAAGCTCAGTTCAATTGTTAGGAGAGGACTTCGTGATTGATTTTTCAAGTTAATTGTGTTATTAAAAATAGCTACGTAAATTTATAGACGCTCTTAAAATCAATTTTAAAATTACAAGAGTGTCATTATAAATAATTTATAAAAGTTTTAAATGATAGACATGCAGTGTTAACTTAAATTTTCCTATCAATCGTCTCTAAATTGAAGCTCAATTTACAAGCAAATAGTCATGGGAACATCATATATAGTGAAAATATATCGGAAACTTTACCTTAGAAATATGACAAACGCTGGATTAGTTCGGAAAAGTACAAGATGGAGAAAAGTAGTAGTTTGGACAATATATAATTTTAAAAGCTAATTACTATTGCCTATTAGAAAATAGATATTTTAAAGAATAAATACTTTTGTGTAAAGAAAGTATTTTTGCAAGCTATAAACTTAAATGTATATCTTGGGTAAAGATATTAGAAATAAAAGTAGTTTTATAAATACTTGCCTTGTTAAGTCTTTATGTTTAAAAGACTGAATGTTGATAATTTTAAAGGCAAGTCAATTGAAATATAATTAGCTAAAAATTTTAAATAATTTAAACGCTGGTCGTTTATAGATAAAGAAGTTTATTCTTACCTGGATATTTTATGGAATGCGCAAATAATATGTGGACGTCCCAGTTAATTTAAAATAATTAAATGATAATTTTTCATAAATTATAAACTAATTCAAGAATAATAACTTTTAAATAATATTCTTTAAAGAACTGCATCCGGATCAGATAAACTATTTTAATTTTATTATATTTTTTATAAAAGAACTGATTAACTTTTATTTTGGTTTTAAAAGAACGTTTTCATTTTTCATAAACTTTTAAAAAAACACGTGTTGGACCGGAAACAGGAAATGGTGTTCTAGTGAATGTGTGCCTCAGATTAAAGAACTTTATGGTGAAAAGGAAACATCGCTGGAGTCACGTAATATGAACTCTGTTTTATTTATCTAATATAAAAATTAAATATTATTAATTTATTAAAATAAGATAGGTACATATCTTTAAATAATAACTAAAAAATAATATAATGATTAATTGCATGAGTTTATTTTATAATTAATATAACACAGAATATTTTAAAGTATGATCGTAAGTATAAATGTGAATTATTTTATGAAGCTGTAATTCCGAAGAATATTGGAAGATGGACTGTACATTAAATCTTATTTATGGTAAAATTGTATAATTATAATAATTTTAATATATTTGACATGTTTTTCTTTAGATCAACCAACTGAGATGTTATTGTTGAATGGATGTATAAATATTTTAAAAATACACACACACATTATATTGGCAGTGACAGTTTTATTTAAATATGCATAATTTGAATTTATGATATAAATACGATGCAACATTACATAAGAAGCTTAGAATAATTATGTGATTCTTTCGTAGATAAATATTAGTATTTTGTTTATGTTATAGTATTAGAATTATATTTATTATTCATAGGTAATTATTTTATTGCAAGTTAGGAAGAGATTTTAAAAGTCTATATTTTATTTTTTGTTTTATTGGATAAATTAAGTTAAGTTTATGTAGAAGTTTATATTTGAGTTGAAGATTTACTGAATATAGATGATGAGTATAAATAGTTTTGGATAATTAGTATTTATTTAAAGTTGAAAGTTGTTTTTCTGGAAAGTTTAAATAAGTTTAGAGGATATTTTTTATAGATAGAAATTTATTAAGAAGGAGTAGTATAACACATAAAATGAAGTAATAATTTTACATAGAAAAGAATCATAAAATTTATCTAATATAATACTTTATTAATTTGAAATTAGTGAATGATTTGAATAATATTGTTATTTCAACAACACATATATGTAATGCATATTTGATAAAACCTATAACATGAATTGCAATAAGTGAAATATAAAATTATAATCAATTCTTTGTTATTACATTACAAGGATACATTAGTTTCTATATTATGCTATTAAAGTAATGCTGATAGTAAAGTAAACACATACTAGTACATGATGAAATGAATAACAGTAATACTTAAGTGATGTAGCAATTTAATTAATAAAGTTTAATTGTTTACATATGCTACATAAATATTATTTACATAAATTTTTCTGTGTAATAATTGAAGTTCACTGATATTTATTTAAAGTCTAAGTTTTGAAAACATACTTCAATGTTATTAATACAGCATTTTAAAGGATGTATAATTACTTATTAGGAGTATGAGTTAATAACAGTGTAAACATATTGTATTATTATTTTCTCATTTTTTTATTTTCTTTGTTTTCATAATTTTGAACTGTAAATATTGTAAATAAATTCTTAGTCGAAGTTAATGTAAATAAATTTGTTTAATTTGTTTTAAAAGTGTGTCGAGTTCATTATTTTACACCACAGCATTTGACAGCAGATAATTTGAACAAACATAATATTTGCACAATGTGAATTTATTAATATTATTTTAGAAATAAATACAATATTTTCCTGATTATCATTTATAAGAATTGATTGACATTATTACATCATATTACAATGGTCATAGAGTAATTATAATGCATAATATAAGAGTACAATATTATTTATTGCCACAGATTATTGAATTATAAGATTTTGATCTATTCCAAAATTAAGATGCTATATGAAAATAAAAGATATACATATGATTATTTATTTAATGATTGATGATATATCAGAAATAGATAAGATTAAGTTATACTCTAAGATTAGTATTATAATTATTAAAATAAGTTAGGTGTATTTAGGTTTGATATAAAATCCCATATCATACTTATTTACATGAGTTATCATTACTTTAAGATAATTAGAAGAACCTGAGATTATTTAATTATATTTTAAAAATTAAAAGTTAAGATTTATTTATTTTATTATTATTAAAGATAGTTTATTTTATTTAAAAGCCATAAGAATGCTGTAGAGGTAGTAGTAAGTTAATAAGGAGGTAATAGTATTCTTATGCCATTGAGACAATGTCTTGGAAGATATTGACTCAATGTAAATCTACTTATTGCTTTGTAACTTTACTTCACAGTCTCATGATTTTAATAAATACTTATTTAATTAGTACATACTATAGAAATATATTGATTTTGATAATTAATAATAAATTTAATTCGTATATGATAATATAAAAGTATATTAAAGATAGATATGCAAATTTTAATTAAGCATTACAATTTAATTGAGCTAGTTGTATTTCAAACTATATTATACATCGAGAAGTAAGGGTACAATATATATATACGTGAATAAAATCTTTTTGTTATTAATACTGACAGTGATTGCTTTTATTATTCTTTATTAAAAGAAATATATTTAATAAATGTTTTAAAACTCCGCTACTCCATGAGCTAGTGGCAAGGGCTGGTGGTTGTGATCTTAATAGCGTGTATCTGTCTACTTTATAAATTTTCTAGGTTCAAATAATCTAGTGGCGCCCTGTACAGCAGATACAGTAAGACTGTAAAATCTCACATCCTCTCTGACCATTATAATATATATATATATATATATATATATAGTAATGATATATAAATATGCCATTACATTAATTAATTTAAAAATAAATTTTTTTCTTAAGTTCACAAATAAAAATAAATTTATTAAAAACTAAAAGCTAAACATGTATATGTATATATTCACACAGATGCAAAACTTTAAAAACATTGTTTTTTAATAAATATAAGTATTTGAATGTACTTTGTTATAAAAAAGTACAAGATTTAAAGATTTATATATTTTGTAAATGGAAATGATTGTTTATGAATTATCAAAAACCAAACTAGCCCTTAGGGCTCTTATATACTGTAATTAAAAAGTCAGAGGATAAGATAGATAAGAGAATAAAAAGAATTAGCTTGATCAATGGAAGCACCAAGCCTGATCCCAGACCCGAATGAAAATGATGGATTAGTGACATTTTGTTGGTTGAATCTGTGTGGATACTATAAAAAGAGAAATATTGAGTTCCAGACAGTGCCAGCTTTTTTGTGTTTGAGACATGTGATAGGATGCACATATCACACTCTCTTATTTTTAAAAAAAAACAAAATGAAATGACTGTAATTCCGAAATGAAACCAGCTTAGGTCTCCTCCAGAACATCAGATCGGTCTTCCAATGGAGACGCTGCGGGAATTAAAAACAGGAACCTGGACTCTTCTACCATGAGCTATGAACTTTACAAATTAACAAAAAAAAAGGAATTAAGAACTTTCGTCAATTTTTTTTTAAAGATTCAGCTAACTTAAATTTAAAAATGAACTCTTATCTGATTTTCAAATTGACAATTAATATTTAAATTATATATATCTGACTTATGTTTCAAATTAATTATAAATGTTTAATTTTTACATATTTGCTTGCTAAAAAAAAAAAATCATTTCCATTTTATTATTTTTTATTTGTATTAATATTTATTGTTTGAATTATTTAAATGCATAAATTTAAGTTGGGTATGGACGTTGCATGGATTCGTTAGCGGTTAATTATGTTGTGGTTTTCATATTTGATTAGAATATATAAGTCATCGATGTCAATGTGGCATCTTATGATGAATGCCATTGGGTTTCTTGTATTCCCTCTGCAATTGATGCTGTCAATGACTTTGTATTTTGATCGGTTATGTTTATTTTGGAATGTTTTTAACCGTGGAATCTATGCAGCCGATCTATACTCAACATTGTAAAACAAATTTTATAAAATTCAACTGTGCAAATTTAAATAAATGTTAAATTTAAGTTGGGCATGAATGGCTATATAGATTTGTAAAGTTATATTAATTAATTAGGGGAGGGTAATCTTAGGTTATTTGTTTCGTAGTTAAATTGGGTCAATGGATTGGATATATTGGTGTAATTAGTAGATGTAGTATGAGGTTCGCTACATGCAGAATCGCTGTATACACCGCACAAACCCTTTTTCCTATGGATGGGATTGTAAGTCAGCAAAAAGAACCGCAGTCCCTTCCTATGGAGGTTTTATTTTATTGTTCTTCTTGCCATACAGATGTAACATTCCTGTATTGGACAAGAGTCAATGTCTTCTCTAACTATACTGTTCAGATGTACATTCCTGACAGTATAGTATATTTAGTGCTGTTGCATTTTCATGCTACATTGAATACATTAATGTATCAGATGGATTGACGCCAGTTTGACTGCGAACTTTTTGGCCTAAGGTTAAATAAGGGATAGAATATTTTCTTTTCAAATGCAGATCTATGTAGTCTTTTCATACTCGATGATCTTAATAAAAATATTAAATTCATTCATACTCAACAATCTTAAAATAATAATTTAAATTAAGAATTAATATTAAAATCTAAATAATAAATGTTATTCCTCAAATTTAAAATGATTATATATATGCGTAAATAAATATTGTTTGTGTATTAATTACTGGCAGTGGCTTTTATTTTTTTATATTTAAGATATAAATTAAAGATATAGATTATTATCTCTGTGTCTCCACTGAGATAGTGACAATGGGCTAACGATCTAAATATAAAATAAAGTGGGATCTTAACAGTACGTATCTGCCTACTTTATAAATTTTCTAGGTTCAAATGTCTAGATGGCACCCTTGTAGTGCAGATTACGGTAAGATTTGATCTTCACTTTCTTTTGGATCATTATAATTGGTCACCCAACTTGGGCTGATCTTTAGTAAACCATGAGTGCCCTGAGAATTTTAAAAGTGAATCATGCCAGTAACATTTTTTTTTCTGAAATAAGTACATTTTTGTATTAATGTAAAGTTATAGGTTGAATTGTGTTTTAAAGGTACTGCCAGTAAGAAAAATTGTGCATATGTAAAAATAAATGCGAGGAATAAAATGTAATAATTAATATAAGTCATAATTTAAAAAAAAAAAAGTCTTGTTTAAAATCTATCATTTTACTTGCCTGAGTTAAAAGTAGAAGAAAAGTAACTTGGAAGGGAGGGGGCAGAAATTTAGCTGGTAGTAAAGAATAAATAGTCAACAATTTTTTTTTATCATATTTGTGTGTAATTACTGTGTTGTATTTTTAAAAAAAAAAGTTTTGTCCTTTTGAAATTTTAATATATAATCAATTTGTGTAATGTAATTACTAACACTAAGTAAATTCTTTTTTTTTTAATGTTTTTGTTTTTTGAGGAAGTTTATTGATATGTAACGATACATAAATATGCTATTACATTAATTCAAAATAAAAACTTTAAGTTTGCAAATAAAAATAAATTTATTAAAAACTAAAAGCTAAACGTGTATACGTATATATTCGCACAGATGCAAAACTTTAAAAATATTGTTTTTTAATAAATATAAGTATTTGAATGTACTTTGTTATAAAAAGTACAAGATTTAAAGATTTATATATTTTGTAAATGGAAATGATTGTTTATGAATTATCGAAAACCAAACTAGCCCTTAGGGCTCTTATATACTGTAATTAAAAAGTCAGAGGATAAGATAGATAAGAGAATAAAAAGAATTAGCTTGACCAATGGAAGCATGAAGCCTCAGCCCAGACCTGAATGAAAATGATGGATTAGTGACGTTTTGTTGGTTGAAGCTGTGTGGATACTATAAAAAGAGAAATATTGAGTTCCAGACAGTGCCAGCTTTTTTGTGTTTGAGATGTGTGATAGGACGCACATATCACACTCTCTTTTTTTTTTTAAAACAAAAAAAATGAAATGACTGTAATTCCGAAATGAAACCAGCTTAGGCCTCCTCCAGAACATCAGATCGGTCTTCCAATGGAGATGCAGTGGGAATTAAAAACAGGACCCTGGACTCTTCTACCATGAGCTATGAACTTTACAAATTAACAAAAAAAAAGGAATTAAGAACTTTCGTCAATTTTTTTTTAAAGATTCAGCTAACCTAAATTTAAAAATGAACTCTTATCTGATTTTCAAATTGACAATTAATATTTAAATTATATATATCTGACTTTTACATATTTGCTTGCTAAAAAAAAAAAAAATCATTTCCATTTTATTATTTTTTATTTGTATTAATATTTATTGTTTGAATTATTTAAATGCATAAATTTAAGTTGGGTATGGACGTTGCATGGATTCATTAGTGGTTAATTATGTTGTGGCTTTCATATTCGATTAGAATATATAAGTCATCGATGTCAATGTGGCATCTTATGATGAATGCCATTGGGTTTCTTGTATTCCCTCTGCAATTGACATTATCAATGACTTTGTATTTTGATCGGTTATGTTTATTTTGGAATGTTTTTAACCGTGGAATCTATGCAGCCGATCTATACTTAACATTATAAAACAAATTTTATAAAATTCATCTGTGCAAATTTAAATAAATGTTAAATTTAAGTTGGGCATGAATGGCTATATAGATTTGTAAAGTTATATTAATTAATTAGGGGAGGGTTATCTTAGGTTATTTGTTTCATAGTTAAATTGGGTCAATGGATTGAATATATTGGTGTAATTAGTAGATGTAGTATGAGGTTCGCTACATGCAGGATCGCTGTATACACCGTACAAATCCTTTTGCCTATGGATGGGATTGTAAGTCAGCAAAAAGGACCGCAGTCCTTTCCTATGGTGGTTTTATTTTATTGTTCTTCTTGCCATACAGATGTAACATTCCTGTATTGGACAAGAGTCAATGTCTTCTCTAACTATACTATTCAGATGTACATTCCTGACAGTATAGTATATTTAGTGCTGTTGTATTTTCATGCTACATTGAATACATTAATGCATCAGATGGATTGATGCTGGTTTGACTGCGAACTTTTGGCCTAAGGTTAAATAAGGGATAGAATATTTTCTTTTCAAATGCAGATCTATGTAGTCTTTTCATACTCGATGATCTTAATAAAAATATTAAATTCATTCATACTCAACAATCTTAAAATAATAATTTAAATTAAGAATTAATATTAAAATCTAAATAATAAATGTTATTCCTCAAATTTAAAATGATTATATATGTGTGTATTGTTTGTGTATTAATTACTGGCAGTGGCTTTTATTTTTTTATATTTAAGATATAAATTAAAGATATAGATTATTATCTCTGTGTCTCCACTGAGCTAGTGACAATGGGCTAACGATCTAAATATAAAATAAAGTGGGATCTTAACAGCATGTATCTGCTTACTTTATAAATTTTCTAGGTTCAAATGCCTAGATGGCGCCCTTGTAGTGCAGATTATGGTAAGATTTGATCTTTACTTTCTTTTGGATCGTTATAATATATATATATATATATTAATAAGCAATATATTTTCTATTGTTATCCAAAAGTATTCATTCAAATATAATTCTATGATTAATTTTATGCACTATATTTGTAGGTATATCAATAATTTGAGCAAAATATATGCAATTAATTTTTTTAACTAACTATTATCAGCTTTTATATTATTTTTTTGTGAAAAACTGTCAAACATCACCTTTAATCTTTTAAGCATTTTTCTTAAGTCTTTCTTGTTCTTTTTTCATAGTTTTCAAAACATTTTCTAAAAGTTTGAATCATTACTTATTTGCATAAACGATCATATCATCTATAAAATATAGATGACTTCAGTATTCTTTATTTATCTCCCTCCCCCCAATACATTCCTAATTTAACTTACAAAATACTTTTCATAAAACTGCTGTGAAAATATCTGTGGATATAAAAGAACTTTGTCATATCTTCTTAGAGCGTTTATGTAATCTAATTATCATTGTGTTTTGATAAATATTCATATCATTTGATAGTATTTTGATTTTTATCTTGATATTCCAAAGTATTAACCATTTCAGAATGCTTTTAGAATCCAATGCTTTTTCAGAATCTACAAATACAAAATTAATGGCAACTTATATGCAATGAGTCTTTCTAATATTATTTTTAACATTTGGATATGATCTCACTGTGCTAAAATCATTTTTAAATCCAGCTTATTCTTTTGATTGATTTCAGTCCAAATTTTTCCATAAATGAGTTGTAATAATAGTCAAAATTTTCTATAAAACTGATAGAAAATTGATAGATCTGTAAGGCCTAATATCTTAAAACCATCCAAATATCACATGATCACTATTTCATATACTTACATATTCTGTCAATAAGAGTACCAAAATCTCCATAGTCCTGAATTCATTGATTCCAAAAGCTTGCACTTTGTGGCACTACTGTATGAAGAGATTGATAATCTAATATCTTCTTTTCATTACTATATTCTTCCAATCATCTGATATGTCTTGGATCCTTTAGATAATTGATATATAGCAAAACTAATAATTTTTATTTTTTTCACACATTTAAGATGTCAGCATTAAGTTTATCATTCAATAGAGATTTGTCACTCTTTATATATTTATTTACATGTTTTCCTGTTTATTTAAAATGCTTGATAATTCAAACGATGATATAATTAAAGGGTCTATTTTTAAATGCTTTTATTTAATGTAGAAATTCTGTTTGTGTAGTGGGATCAAATTTTGTAATCAATTTCTAACATGTTTTTATTAAATGAATGTTCTTCAGATTTTGTACATATGTTTGAAATCAATGGCAATGCAGTATGACAACAAAATATTTGATTGATGTTCACTTGTTTGTTTAATTTGATGGTGTGGGTGGGATGAATTTCAAATGTGTTGAAATTGATTCAGTAAGTTTTAGGGATGCACATGAAAGAATGGTATATATATATATTTTAAAAACTTACACTAAAAATTATTAATCTTTTGATTGTAGAAGTAGTGTTTTTTTGTAAATGAATGAAATTTTATCTTTTCTTGTATGTAAAAGGTACTTTTTAAAAAACAAATCAATATGAGAATCTATTTTTAATGCATACAAATTTTAAAATCACAGGCTGTAACATTGTTTTATTTTTTGTTTTAAAATAATTATAAAAAATATATGTATTTTAAAATATTAAAAATAATAGATATAAAAATATTTTTAATAAACTCTTCTGTTTAATGTGCACTAAAAGACTAAAAATAATTATTTTCTTCAACCACATCTTGGGTGTTTACATACTTAAAATAAAAGTGTAAGGTGTCCAGAAAATAATTAATTTAATCAGTAATGATTTAAATAACTAATTTAATTTCTGGATTCCTCAGGTTCTTATTTTACTTGAAATATAAAAATCCAAATTGTAGTTGAAGAAAGCAATAACTTTTGGCTTTCTAGTGCACATTAAATAAAAACTTTTATTATACATATATAATTTAAGGGATTTGAACTCAGACTATCAAACTCTCTTCATGTATTCAATCCATCTTATGTAACTGATACACATGACCACATACATGTGAAAAAAATAAATGATCTCCAATATACATATTTTGTGTTGAATCAGCACTCATCAGACGATCCAGATCTCCACCTTCCATACATATATATACAATCAGTGCTCATTTATATTAAAATAGCAAATCTTCAAACTTTACTACACAATCTTCAATATTCCTCACTTTCCAAATCTTCAATCATCCATATCATTGAAAATCCAAAGTTGAAATGTTGAAATTTCTTGCTGATGCCAATATTATATATGTGTTTGAGATGGAAATCTGAACTAAGTGATAAGTGTTGGTTCAGCATGAAATATATATATATATATATATATATTGGAAATCATTTATCTTTTTCACATGCATGTGGCCATGTGTATCAGTTATATAAGATGAATTGAATAGCTGTAGGGAGTTTGATATCTGAGTTCAAGTCCCTGTACTTAAATATTATACATATATATTATTTCTACTTTACTAAACTCTTCAGCCTTATTTTTCTGTTGTTGAAATATTTCTATAATTTTTCTGAACAATTTAATTATATTCTTTTAAATCATTATTAACTTCTTTGTAATAGTTTAAAGAATTCCATTGTTAAATAGATTATTTTTTAATATTTATGCATTATTTATTCATTTTTCATAATATTTTTGTCTCAGTTAATAATTTTTTGTTCTAACATTATTTTAATTTTGACAATTAATAATGCAAGACTTAGTAAACACTTGTGGGAAAATATAAAATTATAATTCATTACAAAATGTATTAGTTTTTGACTAAACATTGCTTCAAACTAGAAATATTAAAATACATAGAATAATAAAAGAAACACGATAATAAGAGCCACTTGAAATATTTTTACCAAGATTAATATGTTTATTATTATATATTTTAACTCATGGTTATAAAACAGTGACTTTTATGTTTTGAAATGTAATAAATATTAAAGTAACATGTAACCAATCTATAGTAAAAGATATATCAGCATTTTCATAAAAATCTTAGTCAATCATATAATAATTAGTTGATAAATGAGTATCTAGCTATTTTTAGAATTATATTTGATTAGTCTGGTGAGTATTGTTTTCTTTGTTGCCTTTTAAGTAATAATAATCTGTAAAGATCTATCCTTCACAGTGCATTATCTAAATCATTGATTACTTTATTCTTTGTCAGTCACCCATAAAGTAAAGGGCCACCCAAATATATGAAGAACAGAATGTTAAGAATATATATATATATATATATATATATATATTCTTAACATTTATAATGTGCAGAATGCATATATATATATATATATATATTGCATTCTGCACATTAAGTCTGGTTATTTGTCATATTATTATGTCATCTTTTATTCACTGCTGCAGCAAATTTTTCTTGCTGCAAAAAAAATTCAAAACATTATCTTAAACTGTATCTCTCCATTGTAGTTGGTCCTTAGTATATTTCTATTGAAGAAAGCATTCTATATTTTATTTTATTGATATAATATAAATTACTGTTAATTTCTCCTTGGAAATCATATTTAGTTCACTAAACATTTTTTTATTCTTTTCATAACAAAGATATATCTTTATTGATTTACTTAACCTCCACACCACCATATTCTTTTTAAAATATGGATGAAGATATATTAAAAAGCAAATAACCCCCAATATACATTTGTGCTGAAACAACACTCATCAGTTGGCCCAGGTAACTCTCCCTCACATATATCTTCATCATATATACATTATTAATCAATGTTATATTTTGATTTACAAGTAGCAAACTTACTCCATAATCAACATTTTGATTTACAAGGGTCAAACTTAATCCATCTACAACTTTGATACAATTCATTCTAGGCAAATACAACAATTTATTAAACTAGAGATTATTTCTAGCCTAAATATAAACTTTAGTTATAGATTAATATATGTGGGTTTTTTAATTAAACCTACTCACATGAAGTATATTTATAGTTTAATTAATCATATTCATTAAATAATATAATATTAACTCATCTATTTACTTTACTATTGTTTCACAATGCTTTAATTATCATTCTCTTTGACAGTTTCGATTGCCCAGAAATCTTTTTCAAAACTTTCATTTATATCTTCAAAACTAAAACTGCTAAATTCAAATTTTAATTTAAAGTGCATAGAGAAATTAATATTATATTATATACATTTGGCAATGCAATAAGAAACATATTCATTAAACTGAAGAACGTACTGATTAATTATATAATCGTATCATTGTTTTTGTTTTTTCAGAATATTAAGAAGCATAAAGTCAAAATTTTCTGGTGGTTTTAGACTGTGGATAAGGGGTTTATGTTTTTTGCAATGGTAAAAAGTATTTCTTGATGTAACATAATGAAATATTTCCTTTTTATTTTGTTAAATGCAATAAGAGCACAAAGTTTCAAAAATAACACTTTTATCAACTACTTTGGAGTGTAGTTTAATCCTTCATATCAATCATTTTATATTAAAATTGTAAAGTACTTCAATATGAAAGATTGACTTACTCTAAGGCAAATAAATATGTATACACTGAAATCTAATTAGTTTATTTTTTATGTTATGCAATTATTAAATAATTAATTTAGTTGATCTTATTGCCAATTAATCTAGTCAATTGATTACATGCATTTAATAACAATCTTGAGTCATATTTAAATTTATTTTCATCTATTTTAATGTTATATCTAAAATAATTTTTAAAAATACTTATGAGTTGTGACTCATGTATTTAATGCAGCTTTTCCAGCATTGTGTTTCTGTTTGGAGGGGGAAATGTCAACACTAAAATTCTGCATACTCATTTAAATATTACTAAATAGAAATATTATTGCACACTTTCTTTGCAATGGGTTTTTTTATTTCACATACTTTTCCACAGATAATAAAAGAGGAAATACTTCTAAACAATTTCTTAAAAGGTGTTAAATAGATTAGGAATGTCAATAATTTAAAATATAGTTTCAATACCTAAGACAAATCTTATATTAATATTCTTTTCCCTTCTAAATGTTTTTCCAAGAGTTTTTTTTTCAAGTGACAAAACAAATTATTGGCATAAAAATGGACTTACTTTAAAGTTATGAACAAATTCTTTTTCCAGATCCAACTTTAAAGCCAGCTTTGATCTTTCCAGATACCACTCGAGTTTTACCAAAAAACATGTTTCATAAATGAAATTTAACATTTATTGGTCTTTCTAATTGTGGTTAAATACAAACCACAATGCATTTAACTAATTACTATTTCCTTTATATTTAAAGTGAAAATGGAAAGACATAATAAATCCACTAGTGAATTTATCTTTTGAATGAAATCTCTACAGCTTTCTTTTGTCTTAAAAATCCATAAGCTTAATAAATTATTTTATATCTGTAGTCAATTTATTTGCATATTTGGATTCTTACTAAATTATTTAAAGTTTCTATAAAAAAGAATTTATATAATTCTGCTTTGAGTGATATTAAGCTGCATTGAATAGGCTTAATTTAAAAGTGATGTATTCAATTTCAACAACAATTAGTCTAATTCATGATACAAAAATAATTGAATTGATTTATTGTCCAGAAATTCATTTTTAAAAAATCAAGCCTTTATAGTAATAGAGCTGGTGATTTATAGTTTCTGAATTCCAAATTTTTACACTCTATCACTGAACAAATCATGCAGGATTATGTTATACATTTACTATTTATTATAAGCTATGATAACAATATAAGATTCTTCAGTATATCAATGAAGCAGTATTGATATTAAAATTTGGATACATAGCAAAACCCATAATTGGGAAATTTCAGGAATAGAATACTTTTACTTTTTATATATTATTGCATCAACATCATTAAAAAATTACATTTCTCTTTTGGAAATTTTAAAATATATATTTGTAGGAATTTGAACTAAATACTATTTTTTATTATTAAATTCTTGCTCACTACATGGATTTGCGACCCTTCAACAAAAAAAATTACTGTAGAAGAACTTTGACACCTTCATACTTAAAATAGTGAAATCTAATAAAATATATTTATAATTAGAATCAGAATACAAAAAAGTTAATATTTCTTGAGAATTTATGAATGGATATTATTAAATGAATTACAGATTAGTAACTCCAAGATTAAGATGATATTTGTATTTAAAAACTAGGTTTTAATCCAACCATAACCATGGGAAACTTTATGTTTGTTTAAAAGCATGCACTATTCAAACAAAATTTTAACATCTATGAAATTCTAAAATTAATTTGGAATTTCAGAATTATCATATTACTAAAGTATAAGTTCTCTTAAGGAATAATTTATTCTTTGTTCAGTAAAAAAGAATTACGACTGATTCTTTAACAACAATATTATTATTAGTGATTGGATTTAAAAAGATATATTTTCTGCTTAGCAGAGTAAGACATTGAATGCAAAGTTTCATTACCATTATAAAAATTTAAAGTTTAACAACTAACAAAAAAACGTACAAATGACTGGTGAATTAAAACAACATAGGAATTATAGATGTTTAATGGCTGTAGCTACCATACATTACAAGTAATATAGGAATCTAAAAATCTATATAATCCTATTTAATTCTTTAATGATAATATTCTTGTGCAAGAGGAGGAAATGTTTGATCATCATGTAAATAATCATACAGGAACTGAGACTTCCATTCTGAGCATTTAGATTTAGACAAAAATATTCATTTTAATCAAGTGAAAAAAGTTTTTTGTAATCTTAAAAATAAAAAACTACAAATCCTTATGAGATTTCTGGAGAAGTTTTAAATGATGGTAATATGTTAATTTCAAAAATTTTGAATATATGGACTTATAAACTTATCAACTTGATGAAAAAAATGTTTCTACTGATTCAGTTTTTAAAAATAAGAAGACAGAAAAGTGAGTCGATGATTATTGAGGAATATCTTTGGTATCCACTATAGAAAAAATATTTTCAATGATTTTGTTGAACAGGTTATTCCAATCAAAGAAGACAGACAGATACCAGAGCTCCAATGTGACTTTAAAAAATCTAAAAGCAATATAGTCTTAAACTTTGTTGTCAGTAAAATGCAAATACAGTGTTTGTACCAAAGGAATAATTAATGTGTTTCATAATTAATTTGTTCCAGGAATTTGATTCAAAGAAATTATTGCAATGTTTGAAATTAATTGGATGTCCATCAAAGGTTATTTACAGTACCCAGGCTCTATAGGAGGAAATAAAAGGGAGTGTTACTACTACAAGTCAAATATCTGAGGAATCTGATATTGCAACTGGTATTATAAAAGGATATGTACTAACCTAAGGTTTTTTTTATGAAGCAAGCAACAAAATGCATGCAGATTTGATATCAGAATTTGTAATTTGAATAAAATGAAAATGAACATCTTTTTGGTTTTTGAATTCACAGTATGTTGAAGATCATGCTAGTTTTGTTCATTCAAAAGATGGTCTAAAAATTACATTCATTGTTTTGAATCCAACATATAAAGATTTTGGTTTAAAAATTAATGTTATGAAATATCCAGGTTCTTTATTTACCTGTGATTAAAAAAAATCTTTAGCATCTTTTAGCTCTAATGGCATCTACTTGATAATGTAAGTAATTTTATTATTTTGGTGCAAACCTAAATGTTGAGATTAAAACAGATTTTAACAAGTTGTTACTACTTTTAACAATTAAAATAATATTTCATTTCAATGATAAATCCACTACAATTGAATTAGTTGTATATCTATTTCTTTTACCCAATTTAATGTAAAAAATGTGACTTAAACTCTCTATCACCATAATATTAATGGCACTATAATATGACTGCATTATTATAAAATCAGATTTTTTTGGATTGAACATGTAAAGTAAATGAAAGATGATGGAATTCCTAAAAGCTATTGTATTGTTGAACTTGCGTATAATAATTTTTATGGAAAAAGTATATCTTTTTTAAAATATAATGACTATCTCAAAGACAATTTAAAGATATGTGATTTTGATTGCTTTTGTTGGACAGATGGATATCTTCAATTAGACAAAGATGATGAACTCTTTCCAAAAAAAACATTTGCTGCAAAAGTTAATGGACAGTGCAAACTAAATATTGAATAATCAAAATAATGGGCCAACATATTATGCAAGTGAACAGACTTGTGTTTCATAAATTAGTTTGTATAATCATAGCAAAACTAATCTTTAGTATACTACTACTACTACTACTGCTACTGCTGCTGCTACTTATTATTATTATTATTATTATTATTATTATTATTATTATTATTATTATTATTATTATTATTATTATTATTATTATTATTATTATTATTATTATCCTTTTTCTTTTTCTTCTTCTTCAATGATAAGCATTTTTGTCTTAAAGGGCAAGAGTTTACATAGCGTGGATTGCTGTGTTTACATGGGCAATCCATAATTGCAGGTTTACATATATAAAAGTTGATTTATTGTTTTAGGATTACAGGAATATTTACATGTTGTGGATTAATTACATAGTTTTACATAGCTTGGATTGATGTGGTTACATGAGGAATCTATAGATATAGGTTTATATGTATAAAAGTTGATTTATTGATTTACATGAGATTACAAAAAAAATTTCTTATTGTGGATTAGTTGCAAGGATTTTACCTGGCTTGGATTGCTGTGGTTTTATAGGCAATCCATAGATATAGGTTTATGTATGTAAAAGTTGATTTATTTATGTATGCTGTGGATTAGTTACAAGAATTTTACATGGCTCAGATTACTGTGGTTACATGGGTAATCTGTAGTTGTAGTTTAACATATGTAAAAGTTGTTTTATTGATTTACACAAGATTACATAAATTTTACATGGTCTGGACTGCTGTATCTACAGATGCAATCCAGGTTTAGTTCTATATGTGGTTTTATTGATTTACACAAGATTACATAAATTTTACATGGTCTGGACTGCTGTATCTACAGATGCAATCCAGGTTTAGTTCTATATGTGGTTGAGTTGACTTGGCAACATAGGTGAGGACTAAAAATTTTCATGGTAGTGTGGCAATTATCTATGAAGTCTGGCATGATGTGAGATTGATGTCAGTATTTTTATTATTTTTTAAGGTATCTTCTTTGCATGACCATGATTTCTCTTTTTTTCATTGGCAATGTGGGTCGGGAAGAGTGTTGGTGTGAGTGGAAGGTCTAGTGGGGTTGACATGCCTATTTTGTGGTGCATTTAAAAAGATGAGTGTTGCAGAGGGGTGGTGATACAGCTATATTAGAATTGTTTGCAATTATTAAGTTGAACTTTGTGGTAAGCAGGTCAGACTTTGGGTCTAGCTGTGCACTAGAGATGGGAGCTGAATAAGGCTTTTGATGAGTTTGAAAATGAGATTCATGTGTAGAGTGTCCTGATATTCAGAAGGGGCTGCTGGTACAGCTATGTTCAAACTGGTTGCAATTGTTGAATTGGAGTTTGCAGTTAGTTGGTCAGACTCTGGGTCTGGCTGTGTTAGAAGTGGTGGCCAAATGAAGCTTTTCATATGATTTAAGTGTGAGATTCATGGCTGTGTCCTGACAAAATCTAGGTAGATAGTTAGGCTCAGCATTGCTATTAGAAGTGACTTATGTTTTTGAAATTATCTAGTAACTTGATGATAGTTGAAAATTTGAATGAAAAATTTAACACAAAATTGGAAATCAGTTATCAACTGATTGGTAATTGAAAAAAGTAAATAAAATTGTTTTTGTTTGTTTTTTTTTTGCTAGTCTAAGGTTTTGATTACTTTATAAGCATAAATAGCCAGAGTTTGTTAACTTAGTTGTGAGCAAATGAACTAATTGCTGGGAACTTAAATCGAATTTTTATTACTAAACAAAGATCAGAGATTAGTACAACAATGTTAAAAATAAGCATATGACTGACTAACCTTTGAACTTTGAAACTCTATGCTGGTATTATTGAGGGCAAACACTGGTCATGCGATGGCTTTTTTTAAATTATCGTTAGGTAACTTGATTTCAGTTGCAAGGTTGAATAAAAAATGTAATCCAAAGTTGAAAGTAAATAATCAACTGATTAAAGATATATTATTATCTTGCATTAGACTAAGATTTTGAATTCTTTTTAAGCATAAAAAAAACAAAGCTAATTAACTTGTTTATTTAGTAAGTGAACTGAATTTTTTTTCCCAACAAAAATCGGACTTTGCAATAATAAAATTAAAAATTGGGTTATGTTTGACTGAACTTTGGATTTTCAAAATCTCAGCTGATAATATTGATGGGAAGCATTTGGTCATGTGATTATTTGTGGCCATATTGTTTTTTAAAATTATCGTTGGGTAACTTGATTTTAATTGAAATTTTTGAATGAAAAATGTAACACAAAAGTATTAAACAATTACCAACTCATTGAAAATTGAAAAAGGTATATCAGGATATGGTTTTTACCTTGCCAGGTTTAAACTTTGACTATCTTTGGAGTATGAAAAACTAGAGCATGCTGACTTTCCTTTGTTATTGAACTACTACTACTACTACTACTACTACTATTACTACTACTACTACTACTACTACTACTACTACTACTACTACTACTACTTCTACTATTATTATTATTATTATTGTTGTTGTTGTTGTTGTTGTTATTGTTATCATTTATTATAAGCCACTCCATATACATTGAATGGAGCGAGTTTAAATTTGTATGTGATTGAGCAAAACTAAAACTAAATTATGAGGGAAATATAATTAAACATTGTTGTGTTTGTTGAATGTATTTTTAGAATTATGAATTTTGGGGTAGGCATGGTACTTAGTCTATTCAGTTACTAATTTCTCTTTGGATGTTTTATGCAAATGTGTTTAAGGATGGGTGCAAATACATATGTATACATTACTATAAGCTGAGCTCTCAAAAGTCTTGTGTTATCACTGTTCAATTGCAAACATCAATTTATATATCTATTGCAGTGCTGGGTTTAGTTTGCTTTCCAGTGTTTGACTCCTGATTCAGTCCTCTATATCAATAGTATGCAGTCAAAGACAACATTCTCTGAATTTTTATTTTTAGTTACATGGCACATCTTTTTGAAAAAAATATTAGTTGATGGCACATATTGGTGGTTATATGGAGCCATCTTAGAGGTTTGATTGTTGTGTTATCAGTGACCAGGTTACTGTAAAAATGTCTGGATGGCAATTTTATTGTCTCTGGCTTGTAATTTTGCCAGTTTGACATTGAATGTTGATGGATGTTGCCTTGTGTTGTTACTTAAGGAGAATGTGTATTTAGTGTCACCAGTATGTATAAAGCACAAAAATGGATACACAGACTGATGGGATAGAGCCTTTATAATATGAATTAAAGATTGTCTGAAGGGTTGTGTTAGATTGTCTATATGCTCCTGTCATGATATAGCAAATTCTGTATAGTGCTGTACAAAGATAAAAAAGATGTTGCTGTGTTTCTTCAGCCCTGTGACATAGAGGATAAAAAGAATCAATGTTAGTGTATAGTTTCTGGTATCGCAGAAAGGCTTAATCACAACAAAAAATCAAAATACTTTGGCTCCAGAGACCATTTTAAAACTAACAGAGTAATTGTTGATTGTTGATTCTTATTCATTGTCAGATTGGTGTCATGACTTGGATTTAGATGGATTAATGAGTAAGTTTGCCAGTATGAGTATTTGTATATTGTCTGAAGATATATCTGTGGAGACATGGTTTTTATATAATTAATAATTGATGATAATTGGTCATAAGCAGGTGGTGACCTATCTGTTGATGTTATTTGAAGAAGGCATTCAAGCATTGGAAAAGTGTTTGACTGTGGGTGCTTTTAGGTTAGCGACCTTCTGTAGATTGAAAGTATAAATACTATGAAGTCCTATTCTATTGTGAATGGGTGATCTGGTAAGCTGTTTTGGAGAGTTTGTTTATAAAACCTTTAGAAAAAGTGACAATGGGTGAGTATTAGGTGATTTTTGTTGTGACTAGCTGGTTAAATAACTGGATCTTGTAGTCAAAAGAGATATGTCTTTGAGAGTGAAGTAATGATTTGCTCCATTTCTTTTTTGAGTTTGTTTTGGATTTTGACTCTCATTGCACTTGCACTCATATAAAAAGGAAATCCTAGAAAGGCAGACGGCTTTGCTCTGTATATGCCTGTATATTGTTTTGTTTTATAAAGAGACCAAACTACAATCTTATTTAGATTGACCCTGAGTTTGCGTGTAGAATTCTTATAGTATTGTATGCAAGGCCGATAGGTGTTTTTAGATGGGAGGAAGACAGTTATATCATCCATATAAGCAATACATGTTACCTGCTGAGATATATTTGGTATTTGTATGCCAATTAATGTTTTCTGGATTTTCACTAATAGTGGGATGATGTAGAAAGTGAAAAGTAAAGTGCTCAGGGGGGATCTTGTAAGATTGATTGTGTTGAAATAAAAGATACAGATTTTTTACTGCTGAGTGTGATGTGTATTTCTCAATACAGCAGCAAGTTGGTTATAATATATAGAAGAGTATAAGGTATTGTGGTGGCATCCAACATTTTAATTAAATATCTCAATTGCCACAGAATCAAAAGCTGACTCAATGTCTATTTGAACTGCACTGGGCTATATTTTTTGGCCTCACACAGAGTCCAATACAACTTTGAAAACAAGCACTGCCTGTTCTGTAGATGATTGTTTTCTTGCAAACTGATATGGTGAAATCAAAGGAAGCAGATATGATTCAATCTTGTCTTTAATGACTTTCTCAATGATCTTGATGGCTATTAGGTTCGTGAAGATAGATCAAATGTTATTAAGGGTGGGTATTTGAGCTGGTTTCTTATTAAATGGTAATATCCCAATTGGATAAAGATTTTCAATGTATATTTGTTGTGAGAGATAGTTTCTAAGATTACATAACACTTGAGTAGTTGTATAGCTAAGGTACTCAAAAATAAATTTTGGTATGCTATGAGTGCCTGGATGATATGCATTGGGCAGAGTGGCAAGTCTCAGAGCAAATTCGTTAGTGGTAAATGGTGTATTTATTTCAGGTGATACAAAATAATTGGAAAGTGGGTTGAAGAGTTGATGTGTCTGAAGCTTCTGTTTTAAATGCTTGTAAATAAATGCTTGTAAATATGTTCAATCACATTATGCACTGTATGTGTGGTGAAGGAGAAACCCATGGTCCATTTGATGTCACCTCTAGTCCATGTATGCTGTTGACTGAGGAAGATTTTTGCTTTTTGATGGCTAGGTAGTCTTTAAATGCTGCACATGTGTTGTTATATGCCTGGTTAAGCTTATATACATGCTCATATGTATTGTGAATGGATTTAGACATTGTTATCCTCTTGTGTAGTTCATCTGCCAGAGCTAAAAACCTGGAGGGTGCATAATCAATATTAAATGAAAGTATATTTATATGTGCCTGATATCTTTGCACAGCACTTAGTTGTAGTTCTTTAAGTTTATGGAGCATAATATATGTTTCAGAAAAAAGCGATTATGGAGTGGATGCTGGTGGTGGTGGTGGTGGCAGTGGTGGTAGTAGTAGTAGTAGTAGTATTAGTAGTAGTAGTAGTAGTAGTAGTAGTAGTAGTAGTAGTAGTAGTAGAGTCAAGAGAGTAGTCAGAGTAGTAGGAGTAGTAGTAGTAGTAGTAGTGGTGGTAGAGGTGGTGGTGGTGGTGGTGGTGGTAGTGATCATAGTTGTGGTAGTGGTGGTGGTAGTGGTGGTGGTGATAGTGGTGGTGATGATGGTGGTGGTGGTAGTTGTGATGGTGGTGATGGTAGTGGTGGTAGTGGTGGTGGTAGTAGTAGTAGAAGTAGCAGTAGGAGTAGCAGGAGCAATAGCAGTAGCAGGAGAATCAACAGCAGTAGAGGCAGCAACAGTAGTAGTAGTACATCATCATTACTACTACTACTACTACTACTACTACTATTGTTATTACTATTGTTATTGTTGTTGTTGTTATGTTTCGAAATGGTATTAAAGTTATATGTATATGTTCACTTGCATCATAATAGTTGAATTTTAATAAGAGTAATTACAGTGATTGTGGTTATGTTTTAGATGTTTATTCTCATGTTACTTATTTCACATTAATGATAGAAGGTAATATATTGAAAGTTTCAGAATTAAATTCATTGGGTATTTAAGTTCATTATAATATGTTGAGTTTTTGATATGGTCAAACCTTAGTTGGAGTTTTAGTCTTAGTTGGAATTTTTTTATTATTTGCCCTATGATTTTTATATGTAGTTCAAACAATTCATTTTCTATTGATTTATATCTATACGATTACATCCATATGTTTATATGTAATGTTTATTTAGGTCAATGTTCATTTGGTTAATTTACATGGTGTCAATTAAAGTTATCAAGTAGTTATAAACTATATACTAATAGTATAGGGTCACCATTAATGAGGTAGAGTTTGTTAGTGCAAAGTTCAAATTCTTTTTGTGCCCGTGGGCGAGCATATTGTTTTTTTCTCCAAATTTAAGCCTCTTTTATAAATGGCTCTCATTTTTATTTTCATTAATGATATATGTAGCAGATATGTTTAGTTTTATTTCTTGATTTGGTATTGCCTGTGGTTGATCCTCATAATCTTGGTCTAATTCTTCATCGATTATATCATCCACTGGGTTTGCTTGTTTGAAGATCTCAAAATGGTCTTCTTCTATTTTGATCTTTTTAGTCTGTTTTTTTTTTTTATGGTCACCCTAGTTTTCTTTTTGGTTCTGGTATTTATTGCACTGTTTGGCAAAGACATGGTGTGATTGTTTGTGTTATCTCATCTGTTGTATTATTTCTTATTCTTGCTATTCTTGATGGTTGGCATTTGTCAAACTGTGGTACTGGTATCACTGTGTTCTTTTGCTTCTTTGTTTTTATTTTTATCTTTTATATCATCATCAGTTTGTGTTCAATTTTGTACTTGCTGTGCTATTGTATTTTCTTTTATTTTTGGGTTAGTTATTTGTTCTTCAATTGTTTTTTGACTGACACATTTAGCAGCTCTTTTTTTTTCATTTGTATTTTCATCCATGTGTTTCATTTGTATTTTTATCCATGTGTTCCTGGAGTTTTTTTTTTTTTATTTTCTTTGATTTTTGTTTTTATCATTCTTATATGTTTCAATTAGTTGATTTGAGCCCTTTGGTGGATGTAGATTGTTTTTATGTGTTTGATTCCACATGTTCTGTTGTGAGTTGCAATTGATGGCTAGGGGGTCACATTTTCTGCATGTAAAGCACTGTGGTTTGAGCCCCCTTATGTGAAGGATGAGTATTACTTGTTGATCAATGATCTGCATCGGATTATTTTCTGGAGTTATGTTGTCATTTAACTCATCGATTAGCTGCCACACACCACTTGATGGCTCTGATTCCATGCAAAAGCACAGAAATATGCTGTTTACATGGTCTATAGAACAGTTCTGTTCATATTAGCCATTAAGCAGGCCTAAATGGCATTGAAAACAAATATTATGGTCCACTTTTGTGATTCATGGTACTATGCAAATAGTGCACACTTCACAGATCACTACAGTATGATGTGAGGGTGTATAGAATTCAAATGACCATAACTCTTTTCATGTGCATTCGAAGTGATGATTTTTCACCTGACCTGACATAGTTTTAGATAGTAATAATTGTAAGTCTGTCACCATACTTACCTACACATCTTTTTAAGGTGAAACGAATTGCAAAAGTGTACACCCCAGCACCACTTTACAGAATTCATGTGAAAAAGAAATTTTATGCAAGAACAGCTACAAGACTACTAAAACGGCTATGGTTTGTCATTGTTTTTAAAAGCATAAGCTTGGTTTGATCAGATAGCAAAAGCATCGCGCTGAAATATAGAATGTAATTTTAAAATGGAATTCTTACATTTTATGAAATAATGTTAGTTTTGTAAAATTTTAAAAATGGTTTTCAAAATGTCATTGCAGAATGTTTCTAATATATATTTTTTGTTTGATCAGAGTAGTGCATGTTTTGGCTGATTTTCAAATCGTCAAAACCATGGATCCCCCTCCCTGCACATTCCAGCACTATGCGCTGATATATATATAATGTATTTAAAAAATGTTTTATCAGAGTAGTGCATCTTTTTGCCGATCCTTTGGATCTGCAAAACCATCAGTCCCCCTTCCTAAACATTCCAGTGCTACATGTTAACATGTTTAATATAACTTAGAAAGTAATGCCCCCCCCCCCAATGTACTTTTTAAAAAAAAAAAAGTTTTAAAGAAAAATAAATGTAAATCCCTATTAAAAAAAAAAAAAGAAACAGGTGAAAGTGTTATATTTATTTGTTTTTGAATAAATAATAACAAAATTGTAAATCAGCCCGGTAGTGTTATATCTATTGTTTTTTGACTAGCAACAGAGCCAACAAGCGGTGTACGGCAGTTAGTCGACTAGAAGATCATTTAAGTTGATTTTAAAATTAAAGCTATTATTACATACTGGGGTTGGTGTATCAATAAGATATATTCGCTTGAGATAGATTGTCTTCCCAAATGGCTGCATCATATTTTGAAAGTCTGTTATGTTATATCCCAAATATGTGTTTTTAATGATGCGATTAATATAGTTTTGCAGATTTTCATCGATTGTAATGAGTTCATAGATTCCCAATGTTTTCAGTTTGGTTTGAAACTTAGCTTTTTGGTATTCATCATAAAATTGTATTGCTAGATATCTGGAATTTGGATGCCCTACTATGCTAAAGACCGTGTTCCATATTGTGTTTTCTGTTAGTGCTTAGTATAATAAGTCCCTAGGAAATTTATAAAAGGTAAGATTCCTGTCTGTGGTGGCTATTATTAGTGATTTATTGGAGAAATTTTTTTGAAGATGTTAGAAAGTTTATACGGTATAGTATTATTAAAACTGGTATTAATCATTTGTAACTCCTCTTGAGTCCAAGTGTCTAATGGAGGCTCTAGGTTGTTACTAGTTTGAAGATGTAAACCATCGATATCTATTTGAGTTGCTCTTTTAAATCTTGGTGTTTATGATGTGGTTTCATTGGTTTTCATATCGCTTTGTTGGTGATTAAGTTTTGTGATGTTTGCATACGTTTTTCCACTTGCATTTGTTTAGGCTGTGTTATTTCGACCTATCTTGTTATTATTGATTTTGGCATGCTTTAGGTTGATATTTTTTTGTTCAGATGTTATGCTTTTGTTTTAGTATTAAAGTTTATTTTTTAAAATTATATTGTTCACTTACTGTTTTGGCTTAGAAACAAACCAATATTATTATCCTAGATTGTTATTTTCTTGATATTAGATGTTTTTAATACCATATTATTTTGTCTTTCATATTTTTTTGCTTTTTTATCGGAACTTTGTGCAGTTTGTTTTTTCCGTTATACAGCAGAATCGCACTGTTATTTTTATTATTATTATTATCATCATTATTATTATTTGTTTTTTTATCTTTTAATTTTTGAAATTGGAATGATTATACTTGTTTCCGAATAGTTACTGTTGCTAATATATATATATCATTAAAACCAGTCAACACTTAGACAATCCCAATATCAATAACAATCAATAATTTCAAACTATTGTCTAGGCAACCTCATTTTAACAATAAATACATATATAATATTTACTTTGTAAAAAGAGATTGCCTCGACAACAGATTGAGATTGATACAGATATTAGTATGGACTGCTTTCATGTATATATATATGCACACATTTACATTTACTTTATAAATGTCATATTTTTAGCAAGCATGTATTATTTATTAACAACGCTCTTTTTTAAAATTCATAAATTATTATTAATCATTTTTATTAGGCTATAATTTATATTTCTTTTAATTTTAGATATACATTAAATTTGATCAGTTTCAGATAGCTTTTTTTTTTTTTTTGTCGATAACCGTGTTAGAAAAGTAAACGTGTGCATTACTTTAATTTCTGGAAATATATATATACGTGTATTATTTCTGTTTAAACAATTATCAGATTAACTGTCTCATTTTGTATTCATATAAACACAATACATTACTTATTTCATGGCTAACCACAAAGTTACTCAGTCTGCAAGTGAAGTAGATTTTGAATCTGATAAGTGCATCGTGAATTTAGATTAAAATATTACAACTATAATTCTATTGCTTCTTTTTTATATAACTGGAATGTAAACCGGTAACTATTGACCAAAGCAAATTTCGAACCGCATTTAAAATTTCCCATTGATAAAAATATCCAAAAGGAAATTCTTCAACCTAATGATAAAATAGTTATTAAATTAATCATGTTATTACAGTTAATCAAAGTCTTTTTTTTAAATAAAATTTTTCTTTAAAAAATTTGCTGTTGAATATTTCTAAGAAAATATTTTAAATCCTGTATTATTCAATTCTTACCACCTTAAAAATTATATATATATAAGGAGTTTTTTTAAAATTTAAATCATGCAACTAAAAGATTTAAAAACAAAACTATATAGTAAAACTGGCTTTCAAATCACTCAATTGAGATATTTAATTTTTTCGTATTCAAATAAAATAATAAAAGCTTTATATGAAATATCCTCGTAATTAATTAATTGTAATGCATAGTTTAATAACGTCTGTAGATAATTCAAAACTAGTAGTTGTTGGATCAAAACTTAGATCCATTACTTCCTGCCCGAATGTCAGATGATCTCTCTAGTGCAAAATCATTGTTATAATTTTTATTTAAACAAATATATCCGAATAAATAAGATGATATGCATTACGCTTTTAATTTTATTTTATTATAAATTCATATAGTAAATTCTCTCTTTAATTAGTGTTAAGGTAACTACATAGTAAGGTGCTATATTTTGTAAAAAAAATATATTAGGCTTTAGTAACTTAAAAGTTATAAAGCTAGCACCTGTTAAGTTAACTTCGGAGAAAAAACAGTAATGAAATGTAAATACATATTTAGTTTAAAGAGCAATAAAAAGATCGCTAATAAATGATGAAACGTCAATAGATATGTAAGTTTTTGAAAAAATAATAAAAAATAAATTCTGCAAAAATAAAGAAAACTTTATTTTGATAATTTAAGTTATAGATCTAATTCAACGAAGAAAAGTTGTTTTGCAAATATTGTAAGAAAAGTATTCTATAAAAGATTGCCGAAAAATAAAGCAAATGATTATTTTCAAGGCCGGATATAACTCGTGGATTTAAAAGACCAAGAAAACTGTATTGTTAAAATCGAACCATTAAACTATTTTAGTAGAAAACAAATGGAATAAATATCGAGCCATTAAACTATTTTAGTAGAAAACAAATGGAATAAATATTTGAAGCTAATTACTGAGGAATTACAAGCGGGATCCTTATCGTCATTGTCAAATGGATTTACTTTAACATTGGAATGATAGGAATTTATCAATGAATTCAATCAAGGAGAAAAGAGTATAAATACTGCGCACAAAAAAGAGCGTGCATTGTCAGCTTTTTTCACTTATCACGTGCTGTTGTGGTTGCTGTCATAAGGACGTCTAGAAACGCTGAGGGAGAAGTGACCTTACTTTTCTGCAACGATGGAATTGTCCCAGAGCCCATGCCTCTGAAGGTGAAAGATAGACGGCTAGGGGGAGATGTTTATTGATCTCACTGGTCTTTTATTATTTGTGTACATCTGAGAAGGCCCAATGAGAATTGTGTTTTAAGTACTGCGAATATAAACTTTTAGTATTCATTAGGTCCACCACTATTGCAGTGGCAATATTTGTTTGCTTAATGGCGATTATAGCATTGAAGACTTAGACCTTTAAATCGGTAAAGGTTTACTATGTGTGTGTGTATGTGATTTTTTAATAAAAAATAGAAGCAAAAGCTGATTTATTTCACGAGACCAAGGACGCTGCTGCTAATAAAGCCACTATATATGTTTGCCCTCTATTGTTTAAAATTTAAACTAAATTGTTTGAAAATCTTACATATATGCTACTATATTACAAATAAATTAAAATTTAATCAAATGTAAAAGATAATAAAAAAAAACATTAACCTTTTTAAAGAATTTGAATGTTGGATTAATTACACGACATTAATTAAAAAAATTACTTTTAATTTCTTTGAAAGTTAAGAATTTAAACTGTCTACAACTCAAGAATTTAAAATAAAAAAGTATATGCTACTGTCTTACAATTACATGAAAATTTATTCAAATGTAAAAGATAATAAAAAACATTTACCTTTTTAAACATAATTATGTCCTATACACACTAGGAAGTTGGAGAAAAAAGCGGTATTGCTGTATCTACTCCAGAGGGCAAATTCATGCAGGTATGATGAAAACAAAGCTCTACTAGTGCCAGATTGGAATTTCAGCTTACGCTTTGCTCTCATCCACATGTTTTCAATATTCTGAGTGTGTATGTCTTGGTCTTCGGGAGGCACGAAGTTGTCCTGATGGATGACAACCGAATGCATATACACACCATTGTTGAGACTGCTGATGTTATTGTACACAGCTCAGCCATCTGAAATAATGTGTGTACCTGGTAAAATGAACCACTGTATCAGGCCCTCCAGTGTATCATCTGTCCTGTCTGCAACTTCTGTCAAGAAGCACTTTCTTGATGCTCTCTCTATACCGGAAAAGACCCAATGACCTCTCTGTATAGTCCCCCTCTGATATTTTCAGTGAAAATAATAGGTATTGTCAATTTCAATGATTAATGGCTCCCCATTGTCATCAAATCCACCGAGAACTGTCGGATTTGTGTCAAAATATTTGGCACATTCCTCCTGGCAAAAATTTGCTCAGTCAATGATAATTTTTTGTGGATGCCAGTCTCATACACAATGTGTTGTTGGGGTAAATTATGCACCCAAAAATACACTATGCTGATAATTGTTCCCAGAGGCAGATGACTTTGGGAAAAGAAAGACCCCTTTCTGATTGAGCTGTGATGGTGGAATATTTTACATTGCCATCTACTCCCATCTAAGCCTGTAGAATACATCACCAGTGCACACTGAACACCGCACTGTTGGCATAAGGTGTAGTTCTTCAGAAGGAGTCTTTGTGCAAGCCATTTGATGGCCAATTCCATAGTTTGCATGGCATCCCATAACTGGCACAGATTCCATTCTTCTGCCAGAATAGCAGCAATACTCAAAATTTCACCTAAGCATGTAGCAGACATTTTTTCCAACTATAAAACTATACGTGTGCACGTAATTTGCGCCACTGAACACATAGGGTGTCTTTTTTTTGCAACATGTGCTATAAATGTAGTTAGTTTAAATTCTCAAGTTGTAGACAGTTTAAATTCTTAACTTTCAAAGAAATTAAAAGTAATTCTTTTAATTAATGTCATGTAATTAATCCAACATTCAAATTCTTTAAAAAGGTTAATGTTTTTTTTTATTATCTTTTACATTTGATTAAATTTTAATTTATTTATAATATAGTAGCATATATGTAAGATTTTCAAACAATTTAGTTTAAAACAATAGAGGGCAAACATATATAGCGGCTTCTTTGAGACCGCTATAGTAAACCTTTACCTTTAAATCAAGGACTAATTGTTAATATGTATATAAAGGAACTAATGAATGCTATTTACTTAAATCTTAATTGATGCGTGTATATATAATTTGTAAATAAATGTATTTATTCTTATTTAATAACGTTTTGGATATTTAATAATTTTATGATAATTGTTGGTAGTCAACTTCATAGCTGAATACACAACATAAGGTATCACAATCGGTCCCTCACAATCATGATCTTTTATTATCATCAGTCATCAATTATAACTAGTTGGTCAAATGCTTAATACAATTTATCTTAATATTTTAAATACAATATTTATGGATATATCATAACCTTGAATGAATCCTTATAGCAATAAGATAAATAAAATATTCATACATAAATAATTACTTAGCTTAGAAAATCACGTGATCATGACTATGCTATTCCATTAAACAGAATTCTTCCACCTACTTTAACGACTGAAAATTAATAAACTTTTGCTCTTAAATATACAATTTTACCTACCAAACACTAAACTATTAAAATATGACATGATTTTTTTTTAATGAATGTCAGTGTTTTCTATCAAAATATATATATATTATTTTGAAATTAATGAAATACCTTGGTCTGTAGTTATGTTCTTGTTATTAGACTATCAATTCAAAATAATTATTGAATTGTATTTAAATTCGGAATAGGATTGAGAATTGAATTAAAAGTGCATGTATATTTATCTAAACGTCATGATAGAGTCAGATCTTAAATTCATAGCAAATAGATAAAATTATATTTTAAGTAAATAAAAATAACCATTACAATATATATATATATTCTAACCTTCACTTGTGCATCTTCACTTCCAGATAATATATGATATGAAATAAAACGGGTTCTAGCTCAGTTAATAATTAATAAATAAAATATTCAGCATTAAAATTAAAATGTTTCACTAGCTCAAATTTAAAATACGAATAAGGTTCAGTTATAAAATAAATTAAATAAATATTTTAATATTTTCATGAGACTTGAAGTGAAAATACAGGTGACAAGATAGATTACATTGAGCCAATATCCCACAGGATACTACCTCAATGGCATAAGAACACTACCCCCCCCCCCCTATTACTATTTCAAATAACAAACTCATAGTATTTTTATGACTTTAATAACTTCTACTCACTAAGATTAAACTAATAATTAAGTCTTAATCTTCTATTTGTAATAATCTAGCTCAATAAAATAATCTCAGGTTCATAAAGTTTATTCTAAGTTAATTTAAAAATACGGTAGTAAAATATGAGAAGGGATTTTATGTCATAATCTACTACCCTGAAACTAATAATAAATAATAATAATAATAATATTCTTCATTGTTTAACTACTACTGGATATCTTTTCTTTTATTATAATTTTATTACCATAATAAAATAATACAATAATTTTATATAATCTTTTATCTTCGTGTAATGATATAATAAATACGTGGTAGCATATGATAATCTGATAGACAAAGGATGTGTGGCAACTGATAGCATATAATTCAGTATACTATTGTGATAACTGATTTATAACCAATAAAACAATGTAAAATTATAATTATTTAATTAAAAGAATATCAATAAAATATAAATAATTTTCTATCTTTTTGTGAAAAATTATATTTTTGTTTCAATTGTTATGAATATATCGTGATTTCACGCAGTGAAGTGGAGAAATAAATAATCCAGACACAAAAATTTTGAAAAACAAATTTTAACAAAGTTTATTAACAACAACAAATAAAATAAACAATTTATGTATACTATTTACAATGGACATCCTTATTTTAATCTTACATTTTTATCTACTAAGTTATATAAAAAATAGTTTATAGTTTAGTTATATATTTATTTATACTTAAGACAAAATATAAAAAAAAATGTTACCATTTGGTTTCTCATTATGGTTAACTTATTATAAATATATTTACTTATTAGCAAAATATTTCATCCTTAATATTATTAAACTATCTTATTTTTAAAAAAAAAATTCATAGAAAAACATTCTACAGAAAAAACAAAATTAACTTTATAATGAGTACGGATTTCTCAAAATATTAAAAAAAATTTCATCTTGCAAAGTCAAAGATGTTACATAAAATATTCATCCAAAATTCAGTACTAGATTTTAGTGTTTTATCACACGATGTTTACTAATCATAATACATTCTTATTTAGCCTTACTTTAGTATGATATAAGTGTAATAATCAATATATTCCTGTTATTCAATGAACAAAAATATACTATGCATATTGTTTATATAATTTACATTGTACTATTATATTTTAAAAATATGCAATACTTATTTTTCTCTTAAAAATAATAATAAAGCATTTAAAAATAATTAACATTTTAAAGAAAATATCTTGTTTAGATACTCTATTCCAAAATTTATATTTCATTTTCTGAAATAAATTCAAAATATATTCTATGATTCTTTTCTTTCCTTAGGATTCATTGGACCTTCAATTTTAAGTTATAAAATTCTGTTCCTTATAAGCAAATAAACCAATCTTATACAAAACAATAGCATAACCTAAGTTCTAAATTATTTATCATTTCTTTTCAAAATATCTTACTGAATGATGCAGTTACATGAAATAAAGATAGTGAAATAGATGCATAGGATTTAAGGAAGAAATCTAGAGTATCACTCATAATATATCTCAAAAAAAAATGGCACAGTGCAAAGAGGTATGACCTTTACCTGTCTAATAACCTCTAATACATGAACGATGTTAAAGCTACTTCTTCAGCTTTATTTAAAACATCAAATATTTAAAGACATATAAAACACTGTCCAAATAAAATGTGTATCAGTCATAGGGCTTTGTTAACTATGCTGATAACCACATAAAGACTAAATATTATTTCTATTCCTTATATCCTATTTTTTTTAAAAAAAAATACATCATCTTGGTTTCCTGCTAACTATAGTACTTCCAAGCCACTATCTCAACATTATTTCTCAAGATTTTTCTACATCTTACATCGATAAATAACTATCTGCATTTACAAAACAATAAATAAAATTCATTGATAGTTTAAAACAATTTCACTGTTCCATAAGAAAAGTTTGCTTACTTCATTATTCTATATGTTTAATCATATACAATCTAATCAGACAATATTTGAATATCCCAACATGAAAATTTTAAAAGAATCACATAACTATTTGTTATTATGTTGGATTATATCATTAATATAAAAAAAAATCATTGTATGCATATTTTCAAATCAATCCTATCTCATAATGTTTTTTAAAATGTTGTATGAAAATGCGTTACATATAATTAAAACTTTTACACTTCATTCTTACTATCCGTAGATGATCTAAAGAAAACAAAAATATACATTATAAATTATTAATAGTCATTATTATTACCAAAATAATCTTTATCTGGTCATCATATTTAGTAGGCTTCTTCATCCACTAGATACCGATCATTGCAAACATAAAGAAATATACATTCATACACTTTATTTTAAAAATATATTCTTATCTAAATTATTAGATTATTCCATTATAAAATTTTATATCATCAACAAATTAATGTTTTATGTTTTCCTAATCTTATAAAAAAAATTTAGATTTAAACTAGGTTAATAAAATAAAAGGAATCAAAACTATAATTACATATTTTCTTGACAATAGTTCCTGATAAGTCCCAAATGTTTATTGTTTTCTCAAGTTTTAAAATGTTCTCCTTAAAGCGCGTTAAAGTTTAAAAATAAAAAATAATTATTAATCCATTTAGTAAAATTTATAGAAAATAATCCTTGGTTTTAGTATTTATGACGATAATTATTAAATCATAATATTAATTAATCCCGTGAAATTTCTTCAATATTCTCTGCGGTGTATCCGATGCATCTTCCATCTAATTTAGCTTTAAAAATACTTGGTAAACTTTTTCTTTTTTTTTTTACAATATTTTTATGGATCCATCTTTTATTCAACTATGTGTTCACTTTTTTTATATATGTTTCTTTCTTAATACATTTAAACTTTCGTTTGGTAATTTTTATATATATATCACTTTTTAAAAAAAAAAAAAAAAAAACTTCAAGTACTTTTAAACAAATCTTTTCTAAATACATTTTAAACACTTCTAAGACTGGAGGTTTTAATATCAAAAAACGCTTCTGTAACATATTCCCCTAGGTTCTTTCTATAATTCTTAAATTTTTTTTTTTTTTAAAAATGTTACCTTCAGAAAGGATATAACATTTTACTCCTTTGGATATAATATTATATAAAAAGATTCATAAGATATAATTGACTTATTACTATTTTTAAAAATAAATCTTGGATAAGCTTATCTAAATAATAATGCATCTCCAATTTTTTTTTTTTTTTAGAGGCAAATAGATTTCCATTGTATCAGTATAATGTCCGTACTATAATTTTTATGCACTAGAATAGTTCTCTGGTGAAGCATTAATAAAGCTGTATCAAAATATTCCAAAAACATTTTTATATTATTAGAATTTATATCCATTTCATTCCACAGTATATCCATTTTTTCATTGCGAAGTTTAAGTCAAATTTCAGATAAAATAATCCTGGCAAGTACTTTAAAAATTAGCAAATCATTTTCACGAAGTTCCAAATATATTATTTTTTTAACTCTCTTTTGCAAAATACTTTTAAAAATATCAATTAGTTTTTTGCAAATAAAACTATAAGAAAATATTAAAAATTGACTAAAATAAAATTTTAAAAATACTATCTCTTTGATAGCTGCTAATATACCTTTCTCTGGTTTCAATACATTATTAAATCTCCCCTGGTGCAATTCATATTTATAGTCTGTAAGAATACCTCATTTGATTGGTTGATTCTTACTTTTAGCTTGAGAACAAATTTACATATTTTTAATTTGTTACAGAATTGAATTTCAAAATTACAAATTATGACATAATTACTTAAAATATTATTTAAAATACTACTTTTAAATCAATTATACTTTATCAAAACTATTTAAACATTTAAAATAACTTTTTAAATAACTTTAATAACTTATTCCATCTTTAATATTCAATTTATCTATTTTTATTTAACAAAATATTTAATTTTTTTATTAACTGTATTCCTCTTTATTACATTATTTAAAACATTACATACGATAGTTAACTTAATATTTATTATTATTTGCTAGGTGACAATTCCATCCAATTCTATAATATAACTTTTAAAATATTTTAAACTTTGTTATTAATTCAAACAAGTGTGTGTGTGAAAGTATATAGTATATAAGTCACATGATTAATAACTTTGACAGACGATTTTCAATCTATTTCTCTGCCCAGATTTATAAAATTGATACACTTATTATATTATATAAAATAATTATAAAAAAATTTGGAAGAACAATTTAGAAAATATAGAATTAAATACAATTTTCACCATCATAAAGTTTATATTTAAAATGTACTATATTAATTTTGATTATTAAATATGATTATAAATTTAAACATAGCATTTATTAACTATAAGTTTTAAACTATTAAAATCGAATTTTTTAAATATATTTTTAATAATTATAGCTGTGTTATTTAATATGGCCAGCTTTTACAACCATATGCAACAATATTTAAAGCTTTACATAACTATTTTTAAATGATTCATTATAATTTTATATACTAAGTATTTTCTTTAGCTTCAAATTGTACTTTATATTATAATTGACAAACTATAATTAACATATTGAAAGAACATATTCTAAAATTTAAAATTTTTAGTAATTGACTGTTATGAACTATTACTGACCTATAGAAAAGGGCACAATATATATATATATATATATATATATATATATATATATATATATATATATATATATATATATATATATATATATATATATATGCTTTCCATTAAAAAATTTTTTTTAGATAAGTTGATAGTAATAGAATAATAATTGCTCAAGCAAAGATAAAGATTATTCTAGAAAAATTTAAAAGTACATGAAATAAAGAGGTAGGTATGAAAAATGCAAAGAGAGTAAAAAAATAAAAGCTACATAAACAATAGAATAATTAATAAAGTCTAGAGACTGAAATCAAAAAACATCATCTTCTATAAAAGGTGAAATATATATAAATTTAACCATTATTTGAAAATTAAACTAGAAAAAATTTTAAAAAATGTGTTAGCAAAGAGATGAAGAAATTTATAAAGAAATGATGTGTTTAACCTAGAATAAAATGATTTAGACAGAAAAAAATATCACAGAAATCAAGTAGTAGTTAAAAACAGAATTAGCAAATTAGAGTATATTATTAAAAAATGAAAAGAATGTGCAGAAAATTTGTATAATAACTAATCTTTATTTAATTTAATAGATAAAAAAATAAATTATATAGGCAGTCATGGGATAATAAATTTTAAAACCCTTAACCGACTAAAAACTTAAAAATAATAAAGGAATTGATGAGATTTCAGTTGAATTATTAAAGGCTATGAAGTAAAACAATTTAAAAAATTATTGCCTGTCAATGATTATGATGTCCAAAAATGATTACATAGAATAAAATGTCAATGAAATGTCAATATTTTAAAAGAATTAGTTAATCTCAGTAGTTGAAATGTTTACAAAACTATAATTCACTCTGTGTTTTCCTGGATGTTTGTGATAATGGTGTTTTAGTTGTTTTTTATGTTGGATTACTTCTATAATCTGAGTACTGACTGTCTTTAAAAAAATTAGCTTTATTTCAATATTTCAAATACAGTCAACTGTTTGTAATAGCACACAGGTTAGTTTATGCACAATGTTTTGAGAGATGTTATTCTTCCCTCTTCTTCGGGTATTTCTGGCCTGACCAGTGACAGTTCTAGCATGGGAACCAAACCTGTACCCTTAGATTTTTGAGCATTGAATTTTAAGGTATGCTCTAACCAACTGAGCCATCCTTCCAAAGGCAATAGTCTGTAGTAATTTCATATACTTTTCTATGAGGTTCCTCCTGATTTCTCCACTTTTGTAAGAGCAACGTTGATTAGTTCTTTCCATACATTATGCATAGTCACACTACATTGACTCGTGGGATTGTTTACCATTGTCATGTGAATACCTTTTTTAAATTTTCTTCTTTGTACCTTTTCAATCCAATATTTTTGAATTTTCCCAATTGAACATATGTTCATTGATGCATACATGATCTGCTACCTTAGACACATCTGTTTTCTCTCTTCTAATCATCAGTTTGTGTTTTTGCAAGCACTTTTCAATGGGATGACTGGTCTCACCAATATACTACATTCTTCAACATTTACATGATATTTCATAGATGCAGTTTTTTTTTGTTTCAGCATTTCAAGATTAGGCTTTATAGATGTTAGAATTCCTTATACTGTGGTATGGCTTTGGAAGATCCATGGCTCCTCACTGATGAAGACTACAAGCCAGAAACTAGTCTGGGGATATTGGATGAGTAGGCACTTGATGGGAATTTTATGCACAAGCCTTCTGGCATCCATTGATTACTCTAGCTTGCAGTGTGTGGCAATATGTATAGTGAGTTTTGCCTGTTTTAAAGCAGGTCTGATGTTATACTGATTGCAGATTTTCCTTAATTTGTCTATTATTTTTGGTATGTATAAATACACTACAGTACCAATAGTTGTTTTTCTTTTGGTTTTTTTGTTATCTATTTAAGGTTTTTTTTAATAACAGCTGATGCATAACCATTTTTCATAAGAATATGTTCTATATGTATATTGATGAGATCAGTTGTCCCATTGAAAAGTGCTTGCAAGAACACAAGCTGATGATTAGAAAAGAGAAAACAGATATGTCTAAGATAGCAGACTATGTATGTACCAATGAACATATATTCAATTGGGATAATACAAAAACATTGGATAGAAAAGAAAAGGTACAAAGAAGAAAATTTAAAGGTGCTCACATGACAATGACAAACAATCCCATAAGTCAACATAGAGTGATTATACATAATATATGAAAACCACTAATCAAATTTGCTCTTACAAAAAAGTAGAGAAATCAGGAGGAACCTCATAGTTAAGTATATGAAATTTCTACAAATTGTTACCTTTGGCAGAATGGCTGTTGGTTAGAGTGATACATTAAAATTCAATACTCAAGAATCTAAGAGTCCATATTTGATTCCCATGCTAGTACTGTCACTAGTCAGGCCAGCCACACATGAAGGGGGGAGAATAATACCTCTTGAAACATTGTATATATACTAATCTGTTTGGTGTTATTACTAACAGTTGAATGTATTTGGAATATAAGTTATTTTTTTCTAAAGACATTCAATACTCATATTAGATGGTGGAAATAATCCAATATATAAATAGAAATATAATTCACTTTCTTTATTAAAAGTTATGTATTGTAAATTTGGTAATCAATGGACACTATCGCATTATCAGATTAATTCTCATAGATGGTCTTTAATACTGGGTAATTGGAATATAAATTCACCTACTAACCAACATCCATCTTTTTTATATGACTAATCTTTAAGATTTTGAATTCAAAGATAATTTATTTGTATTAGGCCATTATTTATATATCTTAATAATCTCAGTTTTATGTAAATTGTAGCATTTTTTTGACTACAAATAGTATATTTCAAGCAAAAAGTCAAATGACATTTTTTTTTTGCTTGTTGAAGTAATATTTATTTATTGGCCTAGTGACAGATATATATATAAGTGAACAATCAAGTTAGCATGAATTAAAAGCTTAGGGAATTTTACTATATTAGTCTGATAGTACAAAACAGTTCAACATAGCCATTTAAAAATATAAAATGTTTGATCCAAATTTCTCATACATGAAAAATTTACTTTAAAATGTTAATAGCTCTTCTACCTAATGTTCATTGAATATTCCATCTTAAAATAGGTGGCACTGCAAATAGGTAATGTAACTTTATCTCTGCTTCTGAAAGCATATTACTAAATAAATTTAAAAAATCATGTAATACTTTGACCAGTACTTAGTACTTAATTTTTTTCCCTTAGATATTCCATATTATTTGGAACTGTTTAATTTAAGCTTATATATATATATATTAAAATTTTTGGTTTTATAAAAGTCAGACCTCTCTTCCAATGTATGTATTTCCAAACAATCTTCATTCTTTAGATAAGTTTAATTATGAATATATGAAAAGTCTCAACTTCATATATATATAACTTATTTTCTCCGTCAAACTTTATAAACAAATATATTTGAAAAAGACAAATGGCCCCTGAGATGCATTTCATATTGAACCAGGCTCTTTAATTGGTTCAGTTTAAAATCTCTTATACAAGTCTCATCATTTGTGTGAATGTATACATAATAGAAAGAGACGTTTTTTTATTATTGATGGTTAAAAAGTATTTGCTAAAAAAAATTAATTACTTTTTAAGAATATTTTTAAATATGAAATATACTGCATATTGGAAAAATAAAAATCCATCATAAAGTTTGGATGCAATCCAAAGCTATTTGTAAGATTATCTTTCGATATATATAATTTTATATCTGTAGTATACAAACTAATTCCTTAATTTTAAAAGTTCTAAAATATTTGGAAAATTAGAAAGTTTATGATATTTTCCTACAATAAGATTTAGAGGGCTTAGCTGCAAATGTATATTTAATAGGCAGTACGTTTATTATTTAAAAAAGATTACACTACCGAAATACAGTTACTTGAAGAGTGTCATTTTTATTTCAGTTTTTACAGATTTTTCTTAAATGGTGCAAATTATTTTTGATTGTTATTATTATTTAATAAAAACTAAAAATTCTATATTCTATATTTTTATAAAAAAAAATAAAATAAAACTACCATTAATTTATTAATTTTATTTTAATATTTTTAAATAAATCAAGTCAAAACAGGAATATATATATATATATTGAATTGACTCCATACATATAAATTATTGGCCAACTGACATCTTTGCTTTCTTGCCTAGCAACCAATGCGTAGGGTAACATTCTTTTGTGATTTCATTCTAAAAAGAACAATAATAATTAAAAATAACATAATGTAAAAAAGAAATTCTTAAATATATATATGAAAAGTATTTGTCTGAAGGTTTGTAATGATGGTATATTATAAGATGTCATATGTTGGACTATTTCCATCATTTATGACTGAATGTTGAATGAATAGAAAATTTTAAACTTTATTTAAACTTCCCAAATACAAATAACTTATTAGTAATAATACACAAATAGACAATACGGGTTAGTAATTACACAACGTTTCGAGTAGTATTGTTCTCCACTCTTCTTCAGGTATTGCTGGCCTATATGCACAGTGACAATATTTGCTTAGAAGTTGAACTCGATTCTTGGATATCAGACTTCTAAGTGAATATTCTCATTGTGCATATAGGCCAGCAACACCTGAAGAAGAGTGTAGAATAATACTACTCAAAATATTGTGTAATTGCTAATCTGAATTGTCTATTTGTGTGTTATTACTAACAAGTTCTTTGTATTTGGAAAGTTTAAATAAAGTTTAAAATTTTCTATACATTCAACATTCACTCATAAATGATGGAAATAGTCCAACATATCACATCTTATATATGAAAAGTAATTTTAGATTCGGATATAATTAAATAATAATTTCTTTAATAGTTTGCATTAAATTTAGTCTAGGGCAAAATTCTCTTTGGACTTTTTTTCAAAGATTTTGTTATAAATCTTAAAGATTGCAAATCACTGCTCCAGTTAACATCATTTTATAGAATATTCAACATCATAATAAATAATGTTGATATTAATAAATATTTTTCTTGTAGTTTAAGTTAAAATATCTTAAGGTCAATCTAATGGTTATTGTTATACAAAATGTTTTGAATTCGTAAATTGCAGTGAACTAATTAAGGTTATAAATCAAGGTTAAGTGCGCTTTTATCAAATGAGTAGTTAATATATACTACTTTTATTAATTACATGTTAATAAATATCAATTTTGTTTTATAGAATCTCATTTAATCTTGATAAAAGCTTAAAATGTTGATAAAAATATTTTATGAGTAAAATAAGTGCTATATTTTGATATATTAATAAGGTAATCATCAGTTTTTGCTAATGTTTTAAATAAGTGAATATTGGCCTGCTTGTTAACAAAAAGATTATGTGTGTGTAATGAGAGAGTATATAAAAAAATTGGCTAATCAAACTACAAATAAGTATAAAATAGATAAACGTCCATAACATTGCAAAAAAAATATTGATGACTATCTGGACACTGGACTCTATAACTATATATTGTATCGGGTCCCTTTGAATAAGTTTATTACTAGGTTTAACCATCTCTGAATAAACTTTATTCTTGCTGGGTTTAAATTTCTTTTAACATTTACTAACTTTAAATACTTTTAAACATAACCTTTTAATATCTTTTGGCTTTAATAAGTTTTAATATTTTGACTTTTAACTAAGTTTTAATATTTAAACCTTAATACATTTACTTTCTAGGTAATTATTATTTTATATCTTTAATAATATGGGACTAGCACTTCAGAGAGGAGAATATCATTAATAGCATAACCATCAATGATACCCATGGTCAGGTGGGGCTATACAAAGCATAACCCAAGCACATTTCCTGACCGTAGCCCACCTCGACTGCTGGAACAAAAAACTGCCATCCAAACCATTTTATTTGTTTTGAGGATCAAACTCATATGCCAGCTATCCATATGTTATATAGCCAGCATGCTTCACAAGATGGGCACACAATCCAGTGCTTGAAATATCCCAAGCTGGCTCCTACTCTTAAATCAGACGGTCCAGCACATTTAACTTAATATATACAAATATCTGCATCTTTAAAATCAATGGTGATGTAGTGACAAGAGAGAGAGAATAGACCAAATAATAATTAAGCAAACATTAGTATTTATTTGCACACATGTATCTGATATAACATAATATATTTTATATATAGGCTAAATTTTATAATAGTCCTTTGTTAAGTTCATTTCATTTTTAAAAATAAAGCTTCTACACAGTGATCAGAAATATATTTACACAGGTTTTCATGATTGTCAATTTCCAACTGGTTGGCCTTTGATGTTCCATCAATGGTTTCAAAGCTTGTTTTCCATTCTTTGAGCTTGATAGTTGGAGAGTTTTGGCAGCATCTATTTCACCATTTTGGCATGTTTTCAGTGAAAGTTTAGGCAGGGATAATTGATTTTGTGGAGGACATTGGGACCTGAAGCCTAGTCAAACACTTCTCAAGCAGTCTAGCAATGCATATTGCTAATTCTGCAACCTTGGCAATATTTGATGCAGCAGTAATGATTGGCTTTATATTGCATTTATATTTGAAGACTGGAATGAATGAATCAGGATTGAATGAAGACTGAACTCAACTGAATAACTGAATGAATTAAGCAATGAATAATGTACTAAATCAATAATGGAGTGAAGACTGGACTGAAGAACAATAGCCAAGTTATTTTATAACTTAGCTCTCCCATTGTTTATTTCCTTATCGTAGCTTTAATTCATCAAAATTTAAATCTATTTTTTAATTCTTACATTTTGTTTTATCTAATCTCTTTTCTAGATTAATCTAATATTTTATCATCCAAGAATCTTTCCAAATTAATTGCACTCTTGCCGATGAAATATTTTCACAAAAGTTTCTTTTACAACTAATTTTATTTTACATTTATTTATTTTTAGACATTTTATTCTTTCAACATTTACTTTTTTCCCCTCAATTTAATTTATAAAAAGGAGAGGGTGTTTTAAAATCTCTCTTTCTTTCTAATTCTTTTCCCCATCCACTTTTAATAAATGAAATCTTTTACATTTTACTAAACTACATTTTAAAACTACTTCTGAAATAATGATTTCTTTAACTATTCTTTTCTTCTTAATAAATCTAATTATAGGTTTTTAAATTATGAAATGTGTAATGCTGATATATGTGTTTTATAACATATATTTCGCTGGTGTTACAATATATAATCAGTAATTATCCAGATGTCCCAGGTATAACATTGTCTCCACATCATATACATATATTACATCTAATATTTTTTCTATTTATAATTTAAAAAAATCAACCTACTTTTAAAATGTGTATTTTTACTGTATGATTTATCAGTTTTATTATCTGAGTGTTTGTTTATATCTTGGATATATTAAACCTAATATATATATATATTGTGTGTGCGTGTGCATGTGGAATGACAATAAAAAAACCACTATAAATTATATATAATAAAATCTTTAATATTTATAGTAAAATGTAATTCGTAAGCTTCATTAATAATTAATTATATTATAGAATATTTCCAGTTTATATTTAACATATCATTGACAATTAATTAAAAATATTCTAAATATTTAATACAACCTATGTAACTATCTGATTAAAATTAAATATTTATTAATAAAATTTGAATATCATATATATATATCATTAAAATCAGTCAACATTTAGGCAATCCCAATATCAATAACAATCTCAATCTATTGTCAAGGCAACCTCCTTTTAACAATAAAGGTGGAATGCAGCTGTTATTTTCTAGTTTTAAAAGTAACTTTTAGTCTTGATTAATAAACCAATAAGCTGTTAGTAAACATTTCAATACCTCTATACTTTATTAGATTTTTCAGATATTTATAACGTTGGAAAATAATGTTGTATTTATTAACAATTACTAATTTCAAATTCTTCACTTGCATGGGATTAAAAATGAATGAGTAATAAATTCTCTTATGAGTCTGTATTTACATTTGGATTGTAATATTTCCACTCTTGTTTGAAAAATTTACTAGATTTAGTAATATTTATTTATATACGATTTAGAACGGCTAATGAAAATCAAAATTGTAGTCATTTTGCATTGATTGAGCTATTTAGCTGTTTGTCAATAGTGAACAGCATGAAATTTAAATGATTGTTAATTTAAATGTTACTTTCACTTCATATTAGCATTTGTTTAGACCAGAGGTCGCCATAGTGGTCTATATAGACCCCCAGGGGTCTACTTAACAAAAGTAGGGGTCGATCTGAGCCAGGGGGTCGATTGTAGGTCGAAGGAAAAACAATTCTTAATATGAAAATCACACATATTTTTCATAAAACTATTGTTACACAATGTAAAATTACTTTAATAAATGTTTAAAATCATAAAATAAATGTACAAACACAGTACTTAATAGATAGTTTTATTTTAATTAACTGAAAATTACTTTTTTGGGAGTCTATAGAGATTTTGAAAAATTATATAGGGGTCTATGATCAAAAAAGTTTGGCGACCCCTGGTTTAGACAATTATATAATAACTTAAAAATGATTGAAGTAAATATATCTTTTTCGTAGATACTTGATATTTATATTTAGCATTGATTTGAATAATTTATTTTCAGCAGATAATTAGATGTTTTAAACAAATACCTCCTGTCAAACAATAAATTTCCTCTGTCACAGATATTACTATTACTTTTAATTTTTTTTGTAATTATAAGTCAAACTTTGATATTTCAAAAAATATTTTTATTATTTGAAGAATATTCTTTACTGTAATTTGCTTTCCTCATAAAAATTTGTTTTTAGAATATTTTTTGTTAAAATATACCTTTTTAGGCTCAAAGCTAAATTAAAAGTTTTTCCATTGATTATTTATTTATAATTGATTTTATTTATTTGCATAATTAATACATTATTTTTAAAATTACTTATCATTTTTGTTTATATTTTTAGTGAATTTTGAAAAAAATGTAAAAAATTAATGGAAGATAAATTGTTGTTTTTTTTTCAATATATATGTATATAAAAAAAAATCACAAAACATACTTAGCAAAATAGCCACATAAAACTATTCAAAAATGCACAGCTTAATAATTATGCTCCATTTTTTATATATGTAATGCTTAGATTAAATAAAGTTTGTAAATTAAATTATTTTTTAGCACACACTGCATGGTTTGATGTAGTTTGTAGATTGTCCAACTTGGGAGATCCCAGAATCAAGTCTAGTGCTTGCAGTTCTGGAAATCGAACTTTTTATAAACTTCTGGTCAATAAAGCTATTGGCATTCTTTTATGCTGTATGGTTTGGTGTAACTGGTAAAGCATCCGACATGAGATCAGCAGGTCCCAGGATATATGATGGTATTTAAACTTCTTATGAACTCCTGATCAATAAAGCTATTAACATTTTTTCATGTTGTGTAGTTTGGCGCATTTCATACATTCCTCTCTTTTCTATTTACTTGTACAATGCATATTTTTAATAGTTTTGGACTTAAATTTAATATCAATATACTATCACACTATAATCACAATAAATTTCCACATCAGTAGATTGTTTTTGCTTTCATCATCATCATCATCAACCATTATCAATCCACTGCAGGATGAAGATCTCTCCAAGTTCAATTCATCTTTTCCGATCTTTAGCTTTTCTTCTCCACATCACCCCTGCACACTTTATTTCATCCATCCATCTCATATGTGGTCTCTTTCTGGGTCTTTTACAATCTCTTGGAATCCAGTTTAAAATTTCAATTGTCCATCTATTATCGTCTCTTCTAGCAATATGTCCAGCCCAACTCCACTTCAGTCTTTTAATTTTTTCAAGGAGATCAGTAACACCTGTTTGTTCTCTTACCCATACATTGCGTTTTCTATCTCTTCTTGTTACTCCCAACATGCATCTCTCCATACTTCTTTGAGTGGTTTGAAGTCTCTGTATTGCTCTTCTATTAAGTGTCCAAGTCTCAGATCATAAGGAAGAACTGGCAAAACACATTTATTAAAAACCTTCCTTTTCAAACACATAGGCATATTTCCTTTTAGTATCAACTTATTTCTACCAAAAGCACTCCAACCAAGTTTAATTCTATGATTAATTTCATCCATTATGTTTTCATCTGTATTAATAATCTGACCAAGGTATTTGTAACTGTTAACTTCTTCTAATTCATCATAATCGATCTTTATTTTCATATTTTGAGCAAATCGATTAAACATTACTTTAGTCTTTTTAACATTTATCTTTAGTCCTATTTTCATCTGATAACTCCTGCAACATTTCCTGTAACTCTAAAGCATTATTTGCAAAAACAACTACATCATCTGCAAAATCTAAATGACTTAAATAATCTCCATTTACTTTCACTCCTTTAGCTTCCCATTTTAATCCACAAAATACTTCTTGCAGCACTGCTGTAAAAAGTTTTGGAGATATGGAGTCACCCTGTCTTACACCCTTCTCAATGTTGACTTCCCTACTATCATTATGTAATCTAATTGTTGCTGTTGCATTTTTATAAATATTCTTTAAAATATGACAATATCCTGCATCTATACCTTGATGATCAATGCTTTAATCACTGAAGAAATGTTTATAGAATCAAATGCCATTTCATAATCTACAAATCCTAAGCATAATGGCAACTCATATTCATTTGTCCTTTCTATAACTTCTCTCAATACCTGGATATGATCTACTGTACTAAAACCACTTTTAAATCCAGTTTGTTCACTTGATTGGTGGAAGTCCAGTGTTCTCTGTAAACGAGTTGTAATTATCTTATTAAAATTTTTGTATAAAACTGATAAATGACTGATAGGTCTGTAATTTCTAATATCTTCTTTATCACCTTTTTTAAATATTAATATTAATACTGCATTCTTCCAATTATCTGGTACATCTTTATCATTTAGACATTTGGAATATAACTTTGCTAAAAAAAATTCTATTTCTTCACCTGCTTCTTTTAATATATCAATTATAATTCCATCATTTCCTGGAACATTCCCTTTCTTCATAAATTTAATTGCATGTCTCACTTCCTCATTCAAAATTCTGGGCAATTCAGAAGATATAATAGGTATAGGAGGTACTTGTTATTTATTATTACTATATAATTCTTGATAGAAGTCCTCTACACATTTCATGATGTCATCTCTCTTTTTAGTAATAATGCCATCTTTTTTTTCTTATTGCAGATATAAATTTCCTACCAATACAAAAATGTTGTTTTATACTCTTTAGACTTTTATTCTCTTCTACAGCTTTCCTTGCTTTACCATCCAATATCTTTTTTTCCCCACCTTAATTTAAATGTTTACACACCTTCCTTTCTTCAATAACAGTTTTCATAAAAATCCAAATCTTATCTCATTCTTATATAAATAATTTAGGCAGCTTTTTATTTTTATTTAAATGATTCAATTAAAATATGTTTTATCAACTCTATTATCACTTATTTATAAATTGATCATTTTATAATATTTTTGATTTATTCAAAATATTAGATACAAAAAAATTCCGTATATGTCATTTTGAATTTCTCCGTAAATCATCAACATGTTACGTTCTTTATAAAAAAATTACCTTTGATAAATAATATTTCTGTAGTGGAATTTTCACTACACCACTATCACGCAAGATAGGGACTATAATAGTTTATCCACCTTTTCTATAATATTATTAAGACTAGACCTGCCTCTAACATTTTTAACTTTCAGCGAACTCTTACGATAGAATTTGAAATTAATAAATAAAAAATTTTAAGAAAAATAATTGCCAAGCATATTAAAAAGGAAAAATGGATTTTTTTTTTAAAGTTGATAACGATAAATAATAAGAATAAATATTTTAAAATATTGTAAAACTAATTATTAGATAAATAGGTAGGTAGTTAGGTAGATAGATAAACAGATAGATAGGTAGATGGATAAAGAAGTGGGTAGATAGATAATTATATTTCGGAATGTTAGCACTTTAATAAGCATTCTAAGATTATCTCAAATATTTGTCTACGTTTATTGCCTTTTTTTTTAACCACAAAAATGCCAAAGAATCTGTATATCTTATATTAATTACGTAAGAATTATATCTAAATTTTGCATTGGTCAAATGTGTTGTAATGAAGGTTGAGACTAGGGATGGGCTGATAAAAAAAAATTTTAAATGCTTATATTTTATTAATTTAAGTAAGAACTGAGATTGTAATGATTTCATTTATGAAGACAGTTCTTGTAAACATTTTAAAAGAACTTGAAAATATTCTTATTGATAAATAAATACTTTAATAAATTGATCATAGTTATTACAATAAAGTATCACTGAATTACCTACCCTCCAGTTAGTTAAATAAGAAGTAAAATTTTGAATGTTTACATGAAAGGTATTTACTGAAAATAGAACCATGAATATCTAGATTTAGAGGGTCATATTTTCAGGAAACCTTTTGGTCATTAGCTGGTTTCCATTGTTTCTTTTACTGACTACAAATCAAAAATAAATAAAGATGTCATTATGTACTATTATGACGTTTACTTTTTAATTGTAAAAAGCAACGTATTGAATAATATTGATGACAATAATAACAACAATTCTTATTTCATTTATTCAATTATAAATAACAGTTTAGTTAGTAGCTTCCTCGTAAAACAATGTGGTTCACCGTGTTTACAATTTGGAAGTCTCATTAATAAATCTAAGCGTAATATTTATGAAAAAAACATAAAAGTAGTCTATAAAAGCGGTTTTATCAGATATTGTAAATATGTTTACATTATTCAATCAAAGTGATTTAACAAAATGAATTTAGAAATAGAATTACGAACAAACTGTAATTGCTATTTTTTAGGATCTTGAGCAAATTTGTAATATTGAATTTAAATTTAATGTTACAATTATTTTATATAAAAAAAATAATGGCAGAAAAAAATTTAAAAGTTATTTTTATTGAATCAAAAAATGCTTAATAAATGGACAACAGTGAAATGTTAATGACAAATTAATATTATAATTTTGATGTTATATAGCAAAATAATAGAAATTCATAGTAATATAACATTTGTATTTGTTAATAAGAGTGCGATGCGATGTGACTTCTCCTTATACGGAGTTAGGAATCTCTCAGCCACTATGCCCAAAAAACCTGTTAGCCATTTTGTCTTCCCTTTCCATTCCCCACTCTAAGTTTTCCCCATATTCATCTCTATCCTGCTCCATCCCATTTCCACAACATATTTGTCAACTCCATGGCCTTTATATCTAAATGTCCCTTATCTTTTCCCAAACCCAGCATAAAAAACAATAACCCACTTTCTATGTAATCACTTTGTTTATACTTATTCTTCCACAACTTCATTATTTATATCGTTTCTGCTTTCAGGCATTTACATTCAATTAACAGATGCCTAATATTTTCTATGCCTTCCTTATACAACTTGCAGACTAAATCACTCACATTTTTTTTTCTTTTTTTTTCCAAACTATCCATACAGTAATGCCACCAAGCACAAGTCTTTGTAATCAATGGATGTATGAAGCTTTGTGCATAAAATCCCTATCTAGTGCTTATTCACCCTGCATCTATTGATTACAAAGGCTTGCAATTGATGTCATTACTGTATGGAGAGTTTGGTACTCTTCTTAACCACACATGTAAGCAAATGAAATGGTGATCATGTGATTTTTATTTGTTCATAGATGCATCTTAAATATAACTTAATGAACATCTGATACATGAAATGTAGAAATGCTTGGATTTTAAAGTGGATCAAATTTTAATTTTTTATTAGCCAGTGCTTTGTTATCCCAAATCTATTTATTGTTTCATTATAGAAAAAAACAGTACTAAAAGTAGGGACTGTATTCCTAAAAAATGCAGAAAAAAAAATTATCAAATGGTTTTATTGCTTGGAAATTCATAAAATGTTTGAGAACTGGAAATGTTCTAAGCATTTATGCTCCAGAATTTAACTCGGCATAACAGAGCAAAAATAACTCAAATCCTTATTACTTAAGAATTCATAATAATATAGGGCATCAGAATTTCCAGAACTGGAATGGAATTGAGAATCTTACATTCAGAGTCTGAACGTTTATCACATCAGTGAATTACACAGATATTAATAAAAATAATTATTGCTATAAACAAATGTAGTGAAAAATGGGAGAACAGTTGTACCTTTAGCCATAGTAAAATAAATTACTGTAGAAATCATTTATATATCTAATTATTATAATGACTATTAAAACAATCTATAATAATAGGCAGATTATTTGAAGTAACATCACAATGTAATACATTCTGTATCACAAGCATGAAAATAAGATGACATATATTATCTGGAAACATGGTTTATAATCAGATGAATCATAAGTTGCACTATGGAACAATTTAAATGATTCAAGAAATCTATCAACTTTATGTTCTCCTTCAATATATAAGTGTGATAGTAAGACTGTCAAGATTTTGGATCTATAGTATCCTATTTCTATACAAGTCAATACTCTTAAAATTATTTGGATATTTTGTTAATCAGATTTCTACCATGGTATAAATATTATTAGGCATTAATTTTATATAGCCACCCATTTGTTTGACAAGCATAAGGGTGATATTACACAACTTCCATGAGTATCCCCAGTAAGCCACTTTGCATAATAATTAATATTTGGGATATTCTTAAACAAATGTGATATATATAGATATATTTCTAAAAACAATTTGAGGCTTTAAATAGTTTTCTATTGTAAAATTCAATTTCATATAAAATAAAAAAAATTAATGTAAATGGTTACAATACAACATTGCATATTTGATATATATACAGAAACAGAATGTCTATATAAGTAATAATAGATGGACAGTTGAAACCTTAAATTGTATTCCAAGAGATTGTAAAAAACCTAAAATATGACATGTGAGATAGGTATATAAAATAAGAAGTGTGAAATCATATGGCGATGAGATGCTAGATATTGGAGAAGATAAATTGAACTTAGACAAGCCTTCATCCTGAAATAGATAGATAATGGTTGAAAAGATGACATTTATATATAATCAAGTTTTATCTCAATGCAGTTTTCACCGTGCACATATATTGCAATTTTTTAGTAATATATAGACTCATTAAGTTATGCTACTTAAGGTTGCTTCTATTGTTTCAGTTTTTAGAAGTAAAAGGAGTAGACAAGATTGCAATAATTATGAATATCATTATTATTGACTACAATAAAAAATATTTTCAATGATTTTGCAGAATAGGTTGTTTCCAATTATAGATTAATGGTTACCAAAGACTATAAAATGTTATGTTTTGACAGACATGAAGGATGTCAGGAACAAAAGAATGGTTTATGTACTGTTTTTATGGATTTGGTCAAGGCGTTTTATTCATTTAATCAAACCATTATAAGGTATTTTTTAAAATTATTTTGTTATCCACTAATACAACTTCTACATGATGAAATGAGAGAAGGTATTATTATTACAAATAGAAAATCTAAGGCATTTAAAATGAAAATTGTTGTTAACAAGGATGTACTTACTCCAATATTGTTTCCTACTTTCATAACAATGCCCTTTGGAATTGTTTATAGATAGCTTCATGAATCACCATTAAAGATATAATACAGGCTTGATAGTAGAAATTTTAATTTGAATCTATTAAAATGAAATACCAATGTCATCTTCTTGGTTTCTGAATTTACACCTGGTCTCGTTTTATGTGGTAGATAGGTTCCACAGAAAACCCGCATTAAAAAAAATCACACAAAAATAGACTTGACTTACCTTGAAAAATGGGGGATAGGTGCTGTAATTTTCAGAATTCGCATAAAAGCAAAGCAACAAGGAAGAAGTACTTTAAAATTTGCATTAAAAAAAATAAGCAATTAAAGTATGACTAATAAAAAATTTCAAATATTTGAAAAAAAATAATACAAGACAAACTTTTTTTTTACTTTTTTTATTACTACAGTATTTAATTTTACATTTTTCATACATATTTTAATCATTACCACTAGCGTTCATTTGTAAACTGGTAAGAAATCAGACTCAATGTGATGTGATGTATTGTAGCTTCTCCTTAAATGAAGTCAAGAATCTCTCAGCAATTATGCCCAGAGAAACCTGTTAGCGACTTTATTTTTATTTGTGATGTGATGTACAACTAGCACCACTTTTAGTTGCGTGCTGTGTTAATGGTTTTCTGTTTCTACATTAAAAAAATGAGATCGTAATCAAAACAAAAAGATTATACATTATCATTAGAAAGATTATTTTCAGTTTATAAAATCTTCATTTTTTATTTTAAAAATCTAAAAGATTATTTATTTCTGTTATATATAAAAAAGTACATTTTAAAAGTTTAAATATTTTGAATATTTATTGCGATATTTTTATATGTAAATATAAATCTATTATTATTATTTACTCATTAGTATAAATAGGTTATTGGTTGTTTTATAATAGCATGTTGAAACCATCTGAGGGTGTGGTTTGTTTGTAAACAAAGATAAATATAATGTTGCCGAAGTACGTTTTAAAAGTTTAAATTTTTTGAATATTTATTGCGATATTTTTATATGTAAATATAAATCTATTATTATTATTTACTCATTAGTATAAATAGGTTATTGGTTGTTTTATAATAGCATGTTGAAACCATCTGAGGGCGTGGTTTGTTTGTAAACAAAGATAAATATAATGTTGCCGGGGCCAGGTTTTTTTTTGTGTTTGTTTATGACATTAAAAGTAAAAAAAAAAAAAAAGAATCAAATAAATCTTTAACAAAAAAATACGTAAATTTAAATGAATTTAAAAAGTAATTAGTTTTTATTTCTTTCAATTACTTATTTTCGGTTTGGTATTCTACCAAATCATTTTTTTTTTTTTTTAATAACAAATAAATTTTTTTTTTTCATTTAATGGTGAAATCAATAAAATTTCAAACAACTTTTTTGGGGGGCTTTGAATTGTTAACAAGATAAGGTTTAATGAAGGTTGAATACCAACTTTTTTTGTTTACATTACAAAAACAAAAATTGATTGGTTTATTATAAAATGGATCAAAATATATACAATTAAAACAAACAAACTTATTTGCTATTCAGAAACAAATCAAAGCTTTAATAATAGGGCCTGGAAGATGTCTTCCCCCTTGTGCACACGCTGCCACATAAACTCAGCCAGGTAGGTATCCAGCGAGCATCTGGCTGTGCCATGTTGCACTATTTCAACATACCCCACAGGTGCTCAATGTTCTGTGTGTGCGCATCTGTGCTGGGGTCCACAAAGTTGTATCTGTGGTTTACAGTCAGGTGTTTGAAATCTGCAGCTTCAAGCTCTTTGGTTTGATAACCCTTCCAGAAGTCAGAGAAAATAGTTGATCCAGGTTTGACATTTTCCCGAATTGACTGAAGAAGGGTGGCTGCAGATCGACAGGGAACAACCACAATGAAGCAATTGCTGGTCTAACAGCACACTCCACTAAAGATCCACTACTGTGGAAGAACCCTGCCCTGGTGGTTTTTTTGCCAGCTAAACAAGGTCTCGTCAACTTCAACAATTGAGCCCAGGCTGCCAATTTGATGGCACAGCCGAGACATTAAGCTCTCATGACAGAGCTCATGGAGTCCATTTGTCCAGTGTACAAGGGAGCCTGGAGACAGGTTCAAGTTGGAGACTGCCTCGACACTGTCAGCTCCTCATGACTCCAATAGTACAGATGTACTATCATCACGAAATCGAGCCGTGATCCCCCCAACCACGTCCCTTGGCGAATCGAACACCGACATCTGCATGAACCGACTTTGCATTTCAAGTGGTAGGTTCCACAATGGTATAATGTCATCTCTTCTTCACACGCACACTTCTTCACAGATGCCACTACTCCATACTGCTGTAGAAAGGTGATGGCATCTGTTTGATAGCAAGGTAAATTCCAAACTTTGATGTTTGGAAACTTTCTTTCAGACATTTTACGAAGCTCACAGTTGTTTATGCAAAAACGTGACTTGGAGCATGATCTGATGGAAATCGCACTCACACCTACACTTGCCGACTTTTTGGAGCAGGAAATGTGGGCTACGGAAGCAGCAGACAATGCTCATAATTGATAGTAGACATTCATAAAACATGAGAGATAGAGGGGGAGGTCTTAATGAATATTAAAATAGTTTTGACATTTGGAATTCCAGCCACCATCACACAATACTGTACCCAAAAGTGAAATTTGATCATACATCAAAAATGCGTAACACAAATGTGAGCTGTAAGCTGACACGATAGCTTCTGTGCAAGATTAATAAACGTCATGTTTCTGTGCTATTAGCATACAAAGTAGACTATAGCTGCCAACCACATACAAACGGGCTATTTCTATGCTTACGCATAAGAAATAGAACATTCAATAGCGAAGGTGGCTGCCTAAATGGCATATTTCTGTGCGATAGCATAGAAATAACACCCTTAAGTGGTTTCAACATGCTATTATAAAACAACCAGGTTATTTATATAGAAGCTAAAAATCTAAATACTGCTTCAGGCCATATTCATGTTAGCTGCTAATATAACATTATATTTTGAGAAAAAAAAGTATTTCAAGTGAAAATAAGTTATTAATAATTTAAATTTCTTGATATCTAATAAATATAGTGAAATATGAAAGATATTAAGAAGAAACATGAATCACATAACTTCAAAATCGCATTAAAATAATCCGCATAAAACGAGACCCAGGTGTACATTATACAGATGATTTTGTGCTTTTTGACAAATTAAGAGACAATCTATAGAATGTAGTTAATGTTTTAATTAATAAATTATAGATTTATGCTTGTCCAAATTATAATAATAATAAATAATGCTATCACCCTTATAACGTAAAACTGTATAAATTAATAGCAATTAATCAATTAAAATGGCTTAGCATTTTTGAGAAAATGTATTTCTCATAATCATAGCTTGTTATGACTCTTTCATTGAAATCATTCTGATCAGACCTCACAGGCAGTGTGTAATGTTGCACGCCCTCACAATGGATGCAAAGCATCATACTACAGTCAAACCAGAGCCACCATAGCTACTAGGTTGTCACAGCATAAGTATAGGTATAACAAGTCACATACTAACCCAGAATGAACTTCAAATTTTGCACATCAAAAAGTATCTGGACAAAAGTTCGAACCCACCTCTCCAAAAAATAGTTTGTACTGAGAGGCATGATGTTAAACATAAGGTAAAGGAGGTTTACTTCATAAGAGAATACTCCTTCACCATTAATCATAAAGAAGCATGTTTTGCTATATCAAAGATGGACTAATTGACTCATTTGCATAGAGTTTGCATATTATACATATAGAATGATTCCAATGAATAAATCATAACAGTCTATGATTATAAGAAATACATTTTCTCAAAAGTGCTAAGCCATTTTAATTGATTAATTGCTATTAATTTATACAGCTTTATGCTGTAATTATAAATTTATTAAATGCACATTGATTACATAAGTGTGATAGCACTATTCAATATTAATGTTTTAATACAAATTTGGTTTAATAATTAATGATCAAAAAATCCATAAAAAATCAGCCAGTGACTGAAGAAAAATTCTCAGTAATTTTTAAGCAAGTTAGATATCTCTATCTTTCTTATTGCATTGCCAAATCTATATAATATTAATATCATCTATATTCTTTATTACTTTATACAATGCTTTTTACAATATACAATCCATTATTAGTTTTGATAGTTCCAGCAATCTTCTTCAGAACTTCTACTTATATTTCCAAATCTTAACTCTTAAATCTTAATCTTTGAAACTATAAGTAGAAGTTCTGAAGAAGATTTCTTGGGCAATCAAAACTATCATAATGGATTGTAGATTTAAAAAGCAAAATAATAAAGAATATAGATGATATTAATATTAAACAAGTTAGATATATTGGGTATTTTTAAATTAGAATGATGAACTTAGATGATGTCAACATAGACTCCAAAATGCTGCTGCTTTTAACAAGTAAAAGATATAGTATTTCATCATAAGGAAATGACATCACAAATAAATTAAGTATGTAGAACTGTTATTTTAATTTATTGTAAATTAGTAAGACTTGAACATAATATTGACACAATCTAAAGGCAATAAAAGTCTCATTTAATGAGGTTCCATAAAATTTTAAAAATATACTGGATAGATCATAAAACCAATCAATATATTCTTTAACTTGTTGGATATAACACTATAGAGTTCACTAATATAAAATCACATTTTTCCTTGAATTGCACATATAAGATTAATGAACAATGCAAAACTTCCTGAACAGATGTTCTATGGTGAAGTTGAGCTTGTTTTTCCTAGGAATGATAGTTCCTGTTGATTTATAAGGATTATCTCGAAAACATACAGAAGTGCAATGTTGAATGTTTCTATTAGCAAGATAAATTAGACAGTAGAGTAATTGGAGAACTACAATTAGATATTTTATGGAGTATTTCAAAAAGAATGGACTTCTCTAGAAAAAGCATTGCAAAATATCAAATAAGGAGAAAAGATGACCAGAAATTTATACATATGGAATTATTTATTTGGCAGATTAATGTGTTTAACCACAACAAAAGTCACCTAGAGTTAAAATGGCTATATTGTTTATGAGTTGTGATGTATATATATATTGTAATCTTCAGCTTTTCCCTTAAAGCTGAATGTCAAATTTTATAGTAGCATAGTTTCTTTAATAGTTTAATTTTTTTAATAAACTAACTCTGTTACTAATTAATAGTTTAATGTGGCACATTGTATCATCCAATTTAGAAGGACTTTCATAATTTTAAAATTTAAAAAGTAATCTTAAGATTCAGCTTATAATGTTTGAATCTCTTAGGTAGCTCTATTATAATTTTTAATTGCTTAATTATGATAGTGTAATTTTAAAATATTAAAATGATCTTAATTTAATTAACAGTTTATTAAAAGTCAATATTAATGTAAAACTTTAAAAATAATTCAAACCCTTAAGGCTAGAGTGTAAATGTTTAAATTATCTATAAAAATATTTAATCTGAATTGTAATAAAAATATTTTTAATTAAATAACCTCCACCTTAGTTGATTATAAAAGAATGGATATGAATATGCATGCTTGCACATTAAACTTTTAATTTCTTAAGAACTTCCTTGCTAAATATAAAGTTATTCTTAAACATCTTTATTTTAAGAAAAGACAATATAAAATATTCTGGAACCTAAAGAAAATATTATAAGGTAATATTCAGTTTAAATGATGTAATCTTTATTATGTAATTTTTTATTTATTATAATACATTTTAATTCTCTGGATAATTTGTTTTATAAAAAAAAATGTAGTAATTAATTATCTGTCTGAACATTATTATTTTTCCAGAAAGCTCTGAAAATATGCAAATTTTATTTTTATCAATCTTTTCTAGGATACTATGAAGTCTGTGACTTCTGATTAATATAGGTCACTTGGAAGTAATCGTAATGTAAATTTCTAGTTATCAAAATTGATCACATGACTTGTTATAAATAAAGCTAGTAAAAAAACTTGCTCACTTGTACACATTTGCCTATCTATTTGCTTAGAGAAAAGGTCAACTAATTATTATTTTTGTTTAAGTTGTAACTATTTTTAATTAGTGTTGTTTTATTTTAAAGATTTAAAAAATAGATTTCTAAATTAATCTCATCCAGGCTCAATCTGTAAATTGGTAAAACTTACCAGTACTTGAAATTACATTACAGAACATGGATTATATTACATTCAAATATCAGCTTTTCAAGCTAATTGTGCATATGCTTTTGTGAGTGTTAATAATAATAAATGAATACTTTCTCTCCAATACAAGATATAGTATTTATGCAGGAATAAAATGAATCCACTTATTCCTACAACTCAAATGCTTATATATGAGCAAATCTAAAGTACTGGCAAGGAAAGCGTGAAAATGGAACAGTCACTCTAAATTACTATATACAATGTCTGAATGAATGGTGTCGGTGAAATTGTCTAGAATTTACTAAACATCATTCTAACTGAAACTTAATCATATGTAAATAAGCATTTATTTTATATAGCATGTGTTTACAATTGTATTACATTCAAATATCAGCATTTCATTCAGACATCGTAGATAGTGATTTAAAGTGAGTGGTCTGTCCTCACGCTTTCCTTGCCAGTACTTCAGACTTGCTCATATATAAACATTTGAGTTGTAGGAATAGGTGGATTCCTTTTATTCCTGCATAAATACTATATCTTGTATTGGAAGGGAAAGTATTCATTTATTATTAACACTCGCAAAGCGCATGCACAATTAGCTTGAAAGGCTGATATTTGAATGTAATACAATTGTAAACATACGCTATATAAAATAAATGCTTATTAACATGGATTATAGTAAAGTCAACAGAATACTGAACAGAAATTAAATCATTTTTACTAGAATTAAATACATCAATGGATATTGGGAAACGGAGTCATTATCATTCCTCTTACATAAAAACGTTTATTAATTCTATTTTTCAGACAATAGGTAGATGACGTTACAGAACTAAATTTTAAAATATGTTGAAAGCATTGATAATTTTAAAGACTTTACATTATCACTATTCTTTAAGCAACTTTTATTTTTATTTGAATAGTATTTCTTAAATTTTTTTGTGTAATAAAAGAAAAGGCTTCTTTGGTATTAATTCATTTAAATGAATGACTTTTAATCTAAATAGCAGAACTTGTTTCATAATTATGAAATACTTCATAAATGTCTTACCTGAATTCATACCTGTATTGATAAGGAATATGAAAGACTTTTAATCCAAATAGCAGAACCTGTTTCATAGTTATGAAATACTTTATAAATGTCTTACCTGAATTTATACATCATTGATAAGGAATAATATATTTCAAACTTGTCATACACTTTAATTTCCTGGCAATGCTATTATTTGGACACATATGTATTTTTAAAAATGCATTATGAAAGATTACATTTATATAACATACATTATTGTTATTATTATGAAACATTTTATTTAAAGAATAACATTCATTTATTTAAAAGATGAAATATGTAAAATGTTTTTAAAATGACATTTATTATTAGTAACAGTGATATAAAATTGATTTACTTGCTATTATGTCTTCTTCAAGCTAAAACAAGGAAATATATTTTTCTACAACATTAAAGTTAAACTTATTGACTTATACTGTTTTATGGAAATTTATTAGTATTGTAATAAGTACTTTTAAATATATGCTCCTGAGATATTAACAGAAATTTATTTCTTTAAATTTATTATTTCCAAAATTATTGCTTTTAGCAATATCCAAAATAAATTATATTACATATAATTAAAATGTGAATGCTTCTGAATTATAAAAATAAAAATTTATCTAGGAACTTATTATCCTCCATTTATTCAAAGATGGTGATTTTATTGTTATATTAGAATTCTGCTCCATTCTAAAATTGTGACTTTTGAAAAGATTGCCCCTTAATGCATATCATTAGTATATGCTTTTAAAAGATATGTGGATTTTAATATGATATTCTACTGAAATATTAAATATGCATTGTTATTCGTGCTTTTATTCATGGAGTATGTTTTCTCAATTTGAATGGCCATATGTAGCATCTTTAAAAAAAATTTCTTAATCTTATCATATAAAATATTAATAATATAATACACTATATACACCTTAAATTACACTCTACAATGCATTTTAACATATGATTTATTTTATTTCCTTCCTTACAGTTTCAACTGTCCAGCAATCATCATCAGAGTTTTATCTCAGTATCCTTTCTCCTATAATTAAAATAATTTCCTAATATAAAATATTGTATGTAAGTTTAATATGATATATCACAATAAGATGGAAATCTGAACTTTATTTCAGACTGTATCTTGTCAAATGGTAGGAGCACCAAGATGGACTTTCTTTTATTATTTATTTTGGAAAAAGGATATGGTTATTAAGTTTAAATATTCATGATATTGTAAAATGCTATTATTATTTTATGCATTTTTATTTGGTAAATATTTTATAAATTATTTGTGCAATATATTTATCAAAAGTTCTCAGAATATTAATATCTTGATATTGCTATATTTTAATTATGAGTTTATTTATTTTGAATGTATATGCAAATGCTGGCAGAAGGAGTTGATGTGTAATTTTATTGTTTATTTTTATGCCATTATTTTGATTAAGCTATGTTTAGCACTAGTTATTAATTTATCAGTTTTACACATCAATTAGTTGTTATTTTAAGATATTATAGCATTATTTCTCTCTTGTATTGAGTATATTTTTATCTTTCCAATGTGTGTTTTAAAGACATTGATCTTAGTCTCTCTCTTATATTGTTATCTTTGCTTGTGAATTATAGTTTGGATATTTTTATTAAGACAAATTCCTTTTATTATTGTCTTTCTTGATAGTCCATTCTCATTAACTTATGACTAGTGATAAAGTCCTTATCACCATCAGATATATATGCTTTTCTTTGAATTCATGCTATTATTCACTTTACATTTGTCATATTATCCCAAATGTGGATTTGTGATATATTTTTGTATAAATTCATGGGTAGTGTACTACCATGATGTTATCCTGGCAATTGATATTTTTATAGATACTGAGGAAGTCCAACCTTACTTTCAGTCATACTCTTAGAATATCTAAATGTAGGTTATTTTGATGTATAGGTTTTGTAGATGCATTACCAGCATCTCAAGATATAAATCTAATAAATATTTAATATTAAAATTTTAAAATTGTATTTGTGATTTCAGTAAAGAATATACTTCTTCAGCATTCATCTCATCACATAGATTGATACGTTATATTTTATAAGGGTATTAAATATGTTCATTAGAGACATTATAATAGAATGATTGTTTTGTAAAAATGACTTCTACAATATCTGTAAATTACAATTCTCCTTCATATTAAATTTTTCTTAGTGTATGTGAAGAATTCATCTTGATAATATTGTAAAAATAGCAAGTCTATTTGTTAAATGTTTTGATGTCAAAATAAATATTATTATTGTTAACTTATTTTCTTTCTTGTTTATCATCATCTGCATACCCTCAGAAATTTAAATATCATAAAGCTTATTATAAATTGTCTTTACTTTTATGCCTTGAGAGTACATGAATATATAGAATTTGATATGAGACTCACTTTATTAAAATTGCATCTCTGATATTAAGAAAACATTCAAGAAAGAGATTATTTTATTTATTAAAAATAATTAATTTTATTGTTCCATAATAAAAGATCACTTTAGTCAATTTCATTTATTAAAAGATCACTATGCTTGTTTTGAAATCACTTTACATCATTAAAAGATTACTTTGTTTGTTCATTATAAATTTAAATGATAGAATTACTTGATTTTAATTCAGAAAATATTTAAAGAGGATTTATTACTGTTATTTTGAGCGGCCATAAAATCCTTTATCCACTCATTATATATGAATGCTATCCTACTATATTGTTGTATTCTAAATTATGAGTTTACATATTGATTTTAAATTTTAAAATAATTATTATTGTAATTTAGGGAGACATTATCTTAAGGGTAAGACTATGTCTCACTGCTTTGTTTACTAGGATCTCATTCTCTATCTGATAGATTTTTTAAATAAAAAGAGAAGAATAAAATTTATAATTATTAAAATGTTAGTCACTTGAACTCTGAGATATCCATTTTACATATAAGATTATTAGAGAAAATTATTTTACTTAACAAAATTACTTTAAAAAAGAACTTAATGTGGCAAAATAATATTAGTGTTTAGTATTTTTTTAATTTTTCTGCTTTGTTTGTCACAGTTTATACATGTACAATAATTTACATTATTTGACAGAGTTATTGTGTTATTTATTTCATAATAAAGGCAGACATTGTTATTGGCTTCATGATATCTATTCAAAAAAGTTAAAAGAATGAAATATTAGATATTAGAATTTTATGTTATTAAAAAATTATATATTTAAAATTAGTTATTATTAAAGAAAAAAATTCTAAAAATTTATAAATTATTAATTGTTATTAAAATATTTCACTTACAGTTTTTACAAAAATGATTTTAATACATTTAATCAGCCATTCAAGCTATTGTGCACTTTTTAAGAGTGTTAAATAATAAATGAGTACATTCACTCCCAACACAAGATCTAGTATTTAGGAAAGAATAAAATGAATCCACTTATTCTATCTAACCCAAATGCTTGTATATGGGCAAATCTTAAGTACTGTAAGTGAAAGCATGAGGATAGACCACTCACTTTAAACCACTGTTTACGATATCTGAATGAATGATGCTGACGAAATTATCTAGAATTTACTAGAAATCATTCACAAATGAAACTTTAAACATATGTAAATAAACATTTATTTTAGCACTGTTTCTAATTGTAATATATTTAATCAGCCATTCAAGCTATTGTGTGCTTTTTATGAGTGTTAAATAATAAATGAGTACATTCACTCCCAACACAAAATGATTTTATTTTTAGCTTTTAATGGCTTTTTTGTGGTGATTTCTGGTTTTCATAATATACTTCATGACTATCTTTTTAAATATAAAATGTTTTCAAAGACAGCCACTACCAACCCATCCCAGTGACATAGTTTTTGGTTTAATAATAAATCTTTTACAAAACTATCGCATCATAATCACAACAATAATTGAAAATCATGTTTTATGTGGCATTTATCACAAGGGAAATGAATTCAAAGCATCATCCAATTACAAATTGCTATCTCCTTCATAGTTTTGTCAGAACAATAGAATGTGCTGCCAATCACAGACAAAGATCTGTAAAGGGCTCTATACTGTTGATTCTTCTTGGAATTTTTTTTTTAATTAATACATTAAAAATGGAAGCTTCTTAGAAAGTATCACTGCAGCCTGTCACACACCATAATTTAACATAGACAATGCCTTAGAACAACAGAGAAAAGTAGTGATCCCACCATCACACTTTCTAAAATGTCAAATTTGATAGCGCTATCATGGCTTACTTTTGGAAAACAGTTCATATAAAAGATAGCAATACATATTTTATATAATACACTCTAATTTGCTGTGTCTTTATGATTATATAATATACATTTTTAAATAGATAATTTTGATATTTTATTCTAACTTACATTATGAAAACAAACCAGTTGGTCAGACATTCAGTAGTTTAAGAGAATAAATTTCAAGTTATTTTGATATATTTTAATCATGATTTATTTTATAGTAATAGAAAACAATCATTGATTTTTTTTTGCATTTCAATCCAACTTTTCATTATTATGATAAAATGATTAAAATCCTCCTGTACTGTGACAAACCTATTGTTCTTAATGTTGAAAGTTTTTGTAATCTTTCAACCATTCATTATTCTATATCAGAATTCAATAATGTGAACTTGATTATTAAAAAAATTATAAAAGTCGTATTTGAACTTTGCAAATAACGAAAAATTGACTTGTAATAACAAAAAATGTAAAATATCATTCAGTGGTCTTCAGAAAAACAGACTTCAAAAAATCGACAAAATCTATTTATTTTAAATATACTTTTAAAATGCAAGTTTAAAAAATATTAATCTCCAATAAATTTATCAAATTCGCTTTAAAATATTAAAATTATTATATACTTATTAGAATATCTCAAAAACTCCTAACACAGTGTTGATAAGAAACATCACATAATCACCATTTCTTATGCTTGCTCTTAACTGTTATCAAAACAGGAAAAACTCTCTATATGTATTGCCACTGAGTGCCAATACGCATAGAGAGTTTTGCCTGTTTTAATAACATTGTTGATACAGATAGATAATGACATTATGCAAACTGTGAAAAATGTGTGGGCTATTTTTTTTTTTTGATTAACATTATAGTCAAGTTTATTAACTTCTATTTTTAAAAAATCAAACATATACAAACAAAATCAAAATGTACATGCATATTCTTTTGGTTGAAAGTAATTATTATACAATTGTATGTAAAAAATAATCATGAATCTTGATAAATTTCACAAAAAAATTAAATAATTAATTATTTAAAAAATGTTATCAAAATAATATCACAAATAAAGTTCAAACTGATCACAAAGAACTAACTCCATCAAGAACATGGAAGCAAAACTAAAATACATTGTCTGTCCTGCTATTTGATTATACTATAATAGTAACATAAAATAGCTGTTTTAGAAAAAAATTGAAAAATATCTCAATAGATGGCTGTATAAGTACCATTTAAGCCTAAATATCTATAATAAGTTCTATCCAAAGATCTTTATGTCAATAACATGGAATTATTCATTTGACACCATCGTAAAATATAATATAATCACAAAACAATTATTTCATTATCTTGACATATTTACATTTTTAGTATACTTCCAAAATGTACCAACATGATTGCTGATGTCAATATCATGAAACAGTTGTCTTGGAAAAGCTGATTTAATGATTATTTTTAATGTAAGGTTAAAGCGTGTTGGTAAATATTATTTATAATTTGATTGCTTTTGTTAAACTTTGTCAAAGAAAGTTGATTTATGTATATATCTTAATTTAGCTGTTCACATATCTGGATTTTATATGCATATATAAGTACAAATAATAATTAAACTGTAATAAAATGTAAAATTATATTCATATGATTATGTAGACAATAATGTTTATTAAGGCATTATATTTAAAGTTGCTTAGCCAAGTGTTATTCATTAAACTTAAAACCTTTGTGTGATGAATGGAATATATTATTATGTTAATGGGATACTTTACATTGTCTTTGTTAAGCCTCTTTTATTTTACTTTATTTTTCTCCATTTCAATATTGTTTTAATCCAATAGTGCTAAAATTGTTTAGAAAAAGAGAAATAATAGACAAAAACTTCAATGAAAAAAGCTTAGAGATAATAAAGACAAAACTGCCATAAGGTATAGTAGATAGTCTCATAGTGTAGAGATGAGGACATTTATCTCCTGCCCAAGATTTAAATTTTGAATCTGGGTTGAATAAATTCTTTTGAAATTCAATATTGTTTGGTAATTGTATATCTAATTATTCCTAGATATTATCATAAATGATAAAAATACATTTAAAATATTTAAATATATGAAGACACTTTGAACTTTATTATTTTATATTATATATGCTGAAGTGAAGATATTTAGAATGAATAAGATTTTATAATTTATAGCAATTGTTCAAAATTAAGTAGAAAATATATACTGTTTTGCAAAATAACATCTGCCATCTACTGGATAATGCCCTCTTTACCTCTTCATAGAATCACACTTGTCATCTTTTATTCAAAAACCTTGGAAATTCAGAAAATAATAGCATTTATAGTGATTTCATTGTTGTCTTCATTTCTTTTAATTAATTGTAGAATTCTTCCACACAATTCATGATGTGGATCTCCATTTTTAATAATAGTTTTATCTTTTTTTCTTATTGCTAAAATAAGTTTTCTTTCAATACCAAGATATTGTTTTATATTTTTGAAACTTTTCCTTGTCAATTCAGTTATATTTTCTTATACAATTATTAGCTCTTTTTCACACCTTTTTATAGAATTCCAAATATTTGATATTTTAATGAATTATTTTCAAATATTTTATTTCCTTCATACATTGTCTTGCCTCAGTTGAAAATTTACAGTAAATTGCTGCTTTTTATATCAGTTATTTTTCTTATAATTCTTAACAGATTATTTTATCTTCTTATTAATTTTGGTAAAGTCTAAACTATTTTCAAAATTTGTTAACATTTTAAAATAATTCATATAAGTTCTAATTAAAATTTATTGGAATGTTTCTGAAAGTTAGGAATACCATTTGTTAGCAATCTGTTTTAATTGTGGTTGTTTTTACTTTTGCACTGACATTATCTAACACATTACTATTACATTACAATCTTGAAATACATATTTTCTCTTAGTCAAAATATAACTCACTTCTGCTATACCTTTATTTGGAGACTTCCGATATCCATTACCATTTAGAATTTTTTTCAAATAAAAATTCATAAAATGTAGTTTTTATTTTTTATGAAAATTTCACAAGTCTGTGTCTTTTCCGATTTCATTTATCAATTTTAGCATTAAAATCTTCCAGGACAATTTTAAAATTATTGTTTGGTTCTTGAAGTATTGGTATCTTCCATTAATTTGAGTAACCCACTACACTGCATGATATACTTATCAATCTCCCCAATGTTGTTCTTCCACTTTTTATTTGCAATGAATCCCATTTCAATTGTGCTTCTAATATTTGTTGCTTTAATAATAAAGAACATGTCCACATATTAAATCAATTGACTCTTCGCCTTTTCTTCTATCCTCATGAAGTCTAACAATATCCCCTTTAATAATGCAGAGTTTTTCTTCCCATTTATACATTTTGCTTTTATTTGAAAGCAATTTAAAGTTGCTGATAGCTAAGTAAATTTATTATCAAATGGTGCCCTGGGTTTATAATTAGACAATATTCAGTATCATCTGGCATTACACTTTCAGCAATTTCTTTGGCTAGTGACTTTTCAGCCTCATGGGAATAAGTCCATAATTTAATTTATGGATGGTTATAAATACCTATTACATAGAGTTGATCATTTATGCACATATTCAATCTGAACTGATATTTCAGCTAAAAACTATAGTGAAAGTGAAAAGAAATATCATAGTGTTTCTTGATTTTAAACTGAAAGCTAAAAAGACATTATGGGAGGCAGTCCCTCTTTGTTTATTTACCATATACATAATTGCATAACAATAATACTTCCAATGATATGAATGTACAGAATAGACATAAGGATTTACTCTGCTTGCTTTCTTTAGGATTTCAAAAAGAAATCAAAGGTTTTTTTTTTCAGTTCACAGTAAACTTTGTTTTGCATTTATGTATATATGTATGTTTATACGTATGTCTGTATAAAATAAAAATTCATATAACATTACAATACTAGTTAAAAAAATTAAACTTTACTAAAATTCTTCCACAACCATGGTTTCATCTATTACCAACTAGACCTTTTCAAAAAAAAAAAAAAAAGAGGTTATTTGTTAATAGATAAAATCATGGTTGTGAAAGAATTTTAATAAAGTTTAGTTTTTTTTTACTAGTATTGTAATGTTATATGCATTTTTATTTATTAGTAGTAGTACAGCCTTAGGCAGTATTTAATATATACGTATTTATAAGTAGCTATTGATTGTTTATAGAATTGTTATAGTAATAAAAATTTGATTTGTATTGTGATTTAAAATTGTGGGTTAATTAGATAAGACATTATTAAGATTGTCTTTGAAGTAATGTTTCACCAATTCAAAATAAGATTTATCAACTTCTTGCACAAAATTTTGAAAACAATTCAAAGTGTTTTTTATTTTGCATTTGATTAGTAAATTAAATTGATTAAAGAGGGTATTATTTGTAAGTTTATTAAAATGACTCTAAATACATCTTACTTGAAAAGGATTCTTCTCTTACATGCATTTGAAGATTGTTTTATAAATATTATTATATGTATTTATGTATGTATGATATATATATATATAACTTGTAGACATGTATGTATGTAAATACAGTTTGTTAATTTAATGATTTGATGCTGATCTAAAATATTGAAAATGAAGATTAGTACAGAATATTATACCTAATAGTTTGTCATTTTTCAATGGGGGAGAAAACGATCTAATATTTGTAAGACAATCTAATATTTGTCAGTTGAACTGATATGTTGTGAGATTTTATTTAAACATAACAAGATATAACACAGTATTGTGTGTGTGTGTGTGTGTGTAAGCAGTATGTCGTGGTCTGTGTTTGTCTGTTAAATTTTCTTTTAGCTTATACAAACTAATGATTCATATTTTTATGAGTGACAAGAAGTGTTTAAAATTAATATGTATGTCAGCATAAAAATATAAACTATTTTTTTTTACTAAAAACGTTGTATCTGCCTGGTAACAAGTGTTGTTATTGCTGTATTGTTAAAATAAATTACGAATTAAAATTATGAAAAGCAATATTATATCTTAGAATTCGCCAACATGATTAACAAATTTAAATTTTAATAAAATTATCGCTTTTTAAAAAATATACAAAAAAAACACTAATTTAAAAAATAAATATTAACAAATAAATTAATTTGAAGCTGAAATGTAAAATATAAAACTAATCGTGTGTGATTTTCTAACATATTAAAAATAATGGCCTTTTTTTTCAGAGAGAATATTAGTTTTTTTAATATGGAAATTGCTAAAAATAAAAGTTAAGAGGGACTGGAAATATATATAACATTGTAATGTAGAATTTATTTATTTTTTTGATAAAGACCATATGAGGTAGTTGAACATCAGGAAAAAAGATTAATTAAAAATTCAGTTATAAAAAATCAAGTTTTAAAATAAGATGTGTCAATATATTTTTTATATAAAAATGATATATAGTGTTAATTAATAATAGTTTAGTTAGTATAAGAAATCAAGATTAAATAAATTTAAATATTAAATTTATTTTATAATATAAAGGAAAAAAAATTAGAGCAAAATAAATTGATAAACTATAACGTTTTGATACTAGTAAAATTTACGATTGGAAATTTGAAGGAACATTTTTGCATCATAATTATTATGACGAATTTTAAATGTACACGATGAAAAAATATATACGTAAAATTTCAAAGATTTTAATTAGAGAATTAAAAATTATCTTTTTATAAATATACATAATGTGGATTAGTAAGAATAACAAAATAATCACTAATCTTCCATTCCAGCACATTCAATGCTAGTTTTACTTGTCTATACTACCACTTATTTGATTAAGATGTGTGTGACTCTTGTATATCTGAAGATTTTGTATAGTCTTGACTTTAAGAAAATTTTGCCATTTCTGCAAAGCCCATTTTAAAAAAAACACATTCTAGTAGCAATGTAGGAGATTTTAAAACAAGCGTTCAAAATATCTTTAGCCATACACTCTATCTCATACAACCGATACACATAACCACACACGTGAAATAAATAAATGATCTCCAATAAAAGTATTTCATGCTGAACCCGCACTCATCATCTGCCACATGTATATATAAGCAGTGCTCGGTTTATATTAATATAGCAAATCTTCACACTTTAATGGACAGGCTTCAATCTACTCCACCTACCAACACTTCAGCCATCCATGCCATTAAAAATCTGATCATGAAATGCCAAAATCCTTAATGGTAAAAGCAATATTATATTTTAAATTATTTAGAAGCACTTTCAATTATCCTCGTCAGCTTTAACTGAATTTCAAATTTTTTAAAACTTAATGTTACGTAAATTTCCATAAGCTGTGTATGGCCGTATTTGCAACTTGCCTATTAAAAACATCATCCTTATATTTATCTATTAAAATTGCCTCTTTAATTTTCCTCTTTTTATGATTACTTTCTTCCATTAATATTTTTATTTCATTACTATTAAATGTAAATCTATAATTATAAGTTTTTTCATGGTCAAAAAATACTGAAGCTGTATTAAATTGACTATTTACATTATTTTTAATCCGATTATATAATAATTGATGCTCCTTCGATCTTTTTTCCACAGAACATCTCGATTCACTGATATATAATTTTTGACATCCACATGAAATCTGATAAATTATATTACTTTTTTGCAATTTAGGAATTATACTCTTAGAATTATTAATCAATCGATTAACATTCGGAGGAACACAAAATGAAATATTATACTTTTCTTTAAATATATTCTTAATTAATTTAGATTGTATGTTATTTATAAACGGTATAGATATCCATTTTTTATTATCTAAGGTAACATTGCAAACCCTCTTCTTATTATTAAATGAATTTACTGTATGCAAAATTTGGTTTTTATTATAACCAACCTTTAAAAGTTCATTAGCAAAGAGTTCAATATTTAAAATTTTATCATCTCTTATATTTACATAATTTATCATTGCAATGCAAAAACAATTTCAGACTTGCCATTTTATGTATCATTGGAATACATGATTTAAAATCAATATATCCTCTTTCTCCAATAGATTTAAAAATTAATTTATAATTTAAATCAGTAGCATCTCTAAATATTTATAAATCCAAAAATTTTATTTTTCCATTTTGTTCATTCTCAATAGTCCATTTTAAATTGTTTAAATTATTCAGATTATTTAAAAGAACATTGATAATGTCTTGAGGACCACAAACAAAAACATCATCAACATATCTAGTATAAATTTTAATATTTTCAAAATTATAAGAATTAAATATAATATCTTCATATTTTGACAATGTAAAATTAAAATTTTGTGCAACTTTACCCATTTTATAAAACTTATCATTATATGTTGCAATAATATTATCACTTATAAATTTTAGTGATTCAATAATAAAATTTATCAAATGTTTATTTACAGACATATTAATTAGTTCAATTTCAATTAAACTTATAGATTCAAGATGATCAATTGATCCATATAATTCCATTACATCCAATGAAGCTAACAAATCATTATCATTTATTTTTATATTTTTAATTCTATCAACAAATTCATAAGAAGATTCAATTGTATATCTTCCAAAACCCAACATATCTTGTAACAATTTACTAATATATTTAGCTGTTTTATACATAAATGATCCACTGAAATCGATCATCAATCTAAGAGGATTTCCTACTTTCTGAAGTTTAATATTAGCAAATATTCTTGGGCATATAGATGTAAATGGATATATATCATAGTATGTACAACTGTCTATAAAATGACTTGTAGCCTTCTTTAAAATACTATTTATAAATTTCACACATTGTCCCTCCATGTAATAACTATCAATAATATCAAATCCCAATTTACTCATTTGTGTTTCAATTTTATCATTATATGCATCTTTTTTAATAAAACACATTCATAAACCTTTATCTTCTTTCAAACATATATTTTTCTCAGTTCTAAGATGATGTTTAAATTCAGAAATAGCATAAATCCATGACCTATCATATCTATTAGTTTTTATTTTATATTCAGAAATATCCTTAATTATATTATTATAATCTTGTAAATTCATATTATCATCAAAAACATTCTGCACTGATGCAATCAATTCCATATTATAATCTTTCCATACACTTCCTATATACTTTGAACCATATTGTAAACCATATTTTTGTGTAAAACTAATTTTTTCATCTGTTAAATTCACGTAATTATCACCTCCATAACTATTTGGATAATAACAATTATATAAAAAGTCAATTTTCTTATCAAATTTCTTAATACAATTTTGTCGACTCTTTTTAAATGCAACTTGACAATGTATATAAAATGCATAATGGGTATTATATATATATATGGGGGGGGAGATGATAATCTGGACCAACTGATGAGTGCTGGCTTAGCATAAGATACATATATTGAAGATCATTTATCTATTTCATGTGTGTGTGGTCATGTGTATCAGTTGTATGAGATAGAGTAGAGTTTGAAAGTCTGGGATCAAATCTCCTAAATTATATCTAGCCTCCAAATATATACAATATACTTGTATTTAAAATATTCTTGTAGTGTATAACTTATTCAGATCCATTAAGCATGGTAGATGTTTTTAAAGTTTTATACATATAAATATATCCCATGTATGTAACTTAGTGAACAGGGTTATGCATTAAAATTTATTTTATCTTAACTTTAGCTCCAGTTTGTTTTTCCCCTAGAATTCATGTAGACATCTACAGTATTGCTTTAACTTTATTTGTTCATTTATTGTTATTGTGTTATGTCACTATTACGAAATCTCAATAAACAATTTATATTAAAGCATTGTCCATCTTAAATTACACATTATCATTTAATACCATCCTACTTCCTCACTTATTTCTATTCTCCTTCTGTAAATAACTTATAGATACTGCTATGAGCTATTCAGAATTGTGAATTTTACTTTTTATTTTATCTTCACATACCAAGAATAGAAATTTGAATATCTTCTAGCTGTTAACTGAGCAATTCGTTTCCACATCTTCTTATCGAAATCACATTCATAACCACACGATTTTTTAAATCTTTTTTTTAATTTTAAGATAATATTTTGAAACACAACAAATAAGTAAATTACTTTTTTTGTTTAGTACTAAAATTAGCATTAGGTTTAATAAAGATATTTTCCATAATATTAAACAATTTATTTAATAAAATAAAACTGATTGCATACTTACAATGTCGTCAATATAATCCTTTCTTAGCTCTGAATTAAAACTTCCAATCTGATCCAAAAGAAACTTTGTTTGTTTACTGACTTGAATTTTCATAGCTAAGTTAAAAATTAGTTAAATAAACCTTACTTACAATTAAGATATATATATACACACACATACACAAATATAATGATAGCCACAAATATGATGATAATATGAACATCGATTGAAAGGATAGGGCAAGTTACTAGAATATAAACATTAAAATATATATTCTTGTAACAGTCTTTTTATCTTATGTACATATTATAAAAACTCAGGCTCAAAACTTAAATCATATTAGTATTATATTAAGATACCTAAATTTGTCTATATTTATAATGCATGAACATATAAGAAATATTGACTTTATAAAAGATGGATAACATCACATTAAAATGACAACAGTGAACCACAGTTTGAAAAACCATGTGTTTAATTATGGATTACAGTTTTAATAAATTCTTAACATGTAATATTCATATGTGCAAGTAAAACTTCAGTAGTAATACTTATTGGTAAAGTAAAATTACACCTTTTTTTCAATTAAATTATTCTACTTTCACACCTTAGTCTAATATTTTATCCCATAAATCTTGAATTATGTATCTTCTAGTTACATTGTTATCAAATTTATCCAAATAAATCTGAATAAATATAATAAAATTTTATTTAATTGTATCCTACTATAGTCTTAAATTATATTTAGCAATTAAAATAAACTTATTCTGATATTATTCACTTGTATTCTCGACCTATCTATCAATAAATCAAATGGAAATATTTTAATAATAAAATATTAATTTATCAATAGCATACATAACAAACATATATATATAGTTGAAATGTTAAACTTCCCTCTCCCCACCCCAATAAAATAGATGAAATATAATTTGCCATCCTAGGTCTTCTTATATTTATTTTTTAATTAATTATATTTGAATTTATTTTTGCTCATTACCAACTTTAATTATTAGTATCAATTTATCTATGATTATATTACTGATGCATTCATAGCATCAATTTTATATTTATATTATAAAATAACGTATTATTATTATCATTTTTTTTATTATTGTAAATTTCTATGTATCCATGTATAATTTTGCACATTATCTGATGAAACTAGCTGAGACAATATTTATTTTTTGTACTCAATTAACCAATGTTAAACATCTAGATTGAAATGAAATTTTGTAGTTAATTATTGATAACTAAAAAAAATGTTTTTAAAAAATTTAAACTTATTATCACATTGATTAAGCAATCATTATTGATTTGCACAAATATTCTTTATATTTATAAAAGTATGCATACATTTTATAAATTCTATATTCTAATAAAAATAAAAAAATTCTAATATTGAGAGAAAATACAGAAATGAATCTGCTTTAAACTGCTGGCCCCATTAACATGTGATTTAATATTTCTGAGTTGTTGTTTTTTTGTCAAAAATAAGAAAAGGGAAATCTTATTTATTTTTAAAAAAATTATTTTATTAATACAATAATTAATGAATGATTCAATCTAAATTCTATTTTTAAGCACAAACACATGTATTCATTTTGTGCAATATTTTATTAAGTGTAATTGTGATCATTTAAATTTTGATTTCAATTTCTTAAAACTCATAATAGTAAATATAAAATATTCTGTAACATTCTATCATAACTCCTAATGTAGAAGAATACGTTAAAACTATAAGTATATCTCAATTAAATAATTAAATATTGCTTTTTAAACAAATCTTCAAAGTACTGAAATCCCTTCTTAATACTTACTATATAAATTAAGTTATATTTAATAAAACCTAGACTATAAACATGTACATAATATTACAAATATATGAATATCTTAAATAGCTTAAAACTTAATCTTCAATAAATAACAGAGTTTATTTTACTATACATTTCGTCATATGTCATAGCATCGGCAGGGATGCGAACCCACAACTGCAACCAAGTACTTGCTTGCAAGGTGGCCGCGATGACATCTCAGCTAACAACCCTTGAAATAAGATATTAAATCCTCCATATATAAAAAATCCAATAGAATTATCTTTTTCCTTTTTCTTTTTAAAAACTTTATTTATTTATATGAACCCATGTATACTCCAATACATTATGCATGTTTCAACTACCCCCTTGTAGTCATTATCAAGGATCTATAAATATATATATATATATATACGCATTATTGTTATAAATATATGTTTTTTTAACTAATAATATAATATTATTTCTTTAGCATCTATATATATATATAACTCTTTTCATTATATAAATTTTACTGTTACAATTACTTACCTCCTCCAATTATTTAGTTTTTAAATCAATTTTTTATTACATCTTACACAAATGTACAAAACATTTACAAATCCAGTAATACCAACAATTTCTTATGTATTGCTATTTATATACAATGATTTTAATTATAAGTAATGAAATGTTATATTATGAGTTTAAAAAATATATTTATAACAATAATGATATATATTATATTTAATGTTTTCATGATTATATGGTGTAAATAAAATAGCTTTTGGGTTAAACCATGTGCTAATTTTTGATTAATTTCTAATATTTCGATGAAATAGCATCCTCCATTGTCAAGGTTAACTTATATATATACAGGTATATATGTCAGAATAGTATCAGCTTATATAAAAGAATAAAGGTACACAAAAGTAGGATTAGAAATAAATATCTTAGTTCTGCTTATATATCCATGAAAAAGATACAGGCCATACTATTAATTTTGATGAAGCAAAGATTGTCTTCTTTGAAAGAAATGAAATAAAAAGAAGAATTAAAGAATCTTTATTATTAAAAATTTATGATTCTGAAACAATTAACTTAGTTAAAAGTTATTTTAATATTAAGGTGTATGGCAGGTAAGTGGAATTTTGAGTAATATTTGGTATACATATGTTATTTTGTTTTCATAAATGTTTGTGATGATGGTATTTTAGTTGTATTTATTGTTTGGACTATTTCCATCATTTAATATGAGTACTGAATGTCTTTAAAAAAAAATTAACTTTATTTAAATATTTTTAATACGTTCATCTGTTAGTAATAGCCTATCAAACAGGTTAATATATGCACAATGTTTTGAAAGGTATTATTCTCCCCTCTTCTTTGGATGTTGTTGGCCTGACCAGACAGTACTAGCATGGGTATTGAAGCTAGACTCTTAGATTCTTGAGTATTGAATTTTAAGGTAACACTCTAACCAACAGAGCCTTTGGCAGAATGGTTCAGTTTGTTAGAGCATTACTTTAAAATTCAATACTCAAGAATCTAAGAGTCTAGCTTCAATCTCCATACTAGTACTGTCACTGGTCAGGCCAGCAATACTTGAAGAAGAGGTGAGAATAATATCTTTCAAAATTTGTGCATATACTAACCTGTTTGATGTGCTGTTACTTACACTTGAATGTATTTGGAATATTTAAATAAAGTTAAATTTTTTTAAAAACATTCAATACTCATATTAGGTGATGAAAATTATCCAAACAATAAATACAATGTTATTTTGTAGTTTTTTACACTTGAGAAGAGAAGTCTGCTTGTAGCAAACATTGGTAGTGTTTTAGAATTTATTTTCTTGGCTAGCCTGATTGAGTTGTGAATAATTTTAATGATTGATAGATAGATAGATAGATAGATAGATAGATAGATAGATAGATAGATAGATAGATAGATAGATAGATAGATAGATAGATAGATAGATAGATAGATAGATAGATAGATAGATAGATAGATAGATAGATAGATAGATAGATAGATAGATAGATAGATAGATAGATAGATAGATAGATAGATAGATAGATAGATAGATAGATAGATAGATAGATAGATAGATAGATAGATAGATAGATAGATAGATAGATAGATAGATAGATAGATAGATAGATAGATAGATAGATAGATAGATAGATAGATAGATAGATAGATAGATAGATAGATAGATAGATAGATAGATAGATAGATAGATAGATAGATAGATAGATAGATAGATAGATAGATAGATAGATAGATAGATAGATAGATAGATAGATAGATAGATAGATAGATAGATAGATAGATAGATAGATAGATAGATAGATAGATAGATAGATAGATAGATAGATAGATAGAGATAGATAGATAGATAGATAGATAGATAGATAGATAGATAGATAGATAGATAGATAGATAGATAGATAGATAGATAGAGATAGATAGATAGATAGATAGATAGATAGATAGATAGATAGATAGATAGATAGATAGATAGATAGATAGATAGATAGATAGATAGATAGATAGATAGATAGATAGATAGATAGATAGATAGATAGATAGATAGATAGATAGATAGATAGATAGATAGATAGATAGATAGATAGATAGATAGATAGATAGATAGATAGATAGATAGATAGATAGATAGATAGATAGATAGATAGATAGATAGATAGATAGATAGATAGATAGATAGATAGATAGATAGGATAGATAGATAGATAGATAGATAGATAGATAGATAGATAGATAGATAGATAGATAGATAGATAGATAGATAGATAGATAGATAGATAGATAGATAGATAGAGATAGATAGATAGATAGATAGATAGATAGATAGATAGATAGATAGATAGATAGATAGATAGATAGATAGATAGATAGATAGATAGATAGATAGATAGAGATAGATAGATAGATAGATAGATAGATAGATAGATAGATAGATAGATAGATAGATAGATAGATAGATAGATAGATAGATAGATAGATAGATAGATAGATAGATAGATAGATAGATAGAAGCTGATAGATAGATAGATAGATAGATAGATAGATAGATAGATAGATAGATAGATAGATAGATAGATAGATAGATAGATAGATAGATAGATAGATAGATAGATAGATAGATAGATAGATAGATAGATAGATAGATAGATAGATAGATAGATAGATAGATAGATAGATAGATAGATAGATAGATAGATAGATAGATAGATAGATAGACAGACAGACAGACAGACAGACAGATAGATAGATAGATAGATAGATAGATAGATAGATAGATAGATAGATGTAATAAATTAAGTTTGATATCTGTATTCTTTTCAAAATATATGTATATTATACATATGTAGACCCTTTATAATGACTTTAGTTGAAATATTGGAAATGTGCCTAATGTATTGGAGTTTATATGGGTTCATATAAATAAATAAAGTCTTTAAAAGAAAAAGGAAGCAGGTAATTCTATTGGATTTTTTATATATGAAAGATTATTTGGAATCATATTTTTAAAGAGAAAAGAAGTTTATAAATATTAATTTTTTATAAATGTTAATGGTGATGGTTTTAAAGACAAATATTTAGAATATAATAAATGTACTTACATTTGTTGCTATTTTTAATGCTTATTTGTTTTCAAGATGTAGAAAATTAACTCTTCTGAAAAAATCATTCTGTGATGATGTGAAATCATGTTAAAACATTTTTTTTATTTTAAGATTGCTCATAAATTTATTTTCCATGGCATAACGAATTCATTGATTTTTTTTTACCCACTAATTTAAATTGTCTTTATGTTTAGCTTGCCAATAATTTATAAATAATGGTCGGTGGTATGCAAATAAGATGATATCGGTAGATTAACTATTCAAAGAAAATAGATTACTTTTTAAATTTAAAACTAAATGATTATATTATTTTGCATTTAATAAAATAGTTATAATAATTTACGTCTTCACAGGAGAGATATGGTTATTTTAGATTTACTTTTTGCTGAAAGACTTAAATTTACATATTTCCTTTTAATTAAACAAATGAAAATGATAAAAATAATTTCTTCCTAACTATTTAATCTCGGTCTAATAGACATTGATTTTAAACACTGAATTGATTTGAATGTAAACAATTTTTATTTTAAAACCCAAGTTATTTTATAATTACTAATTAAAACAAAATAATAAAATAAAACTTGAAATTTAAATAATTAATCACCCGTTTTTTATCAACAAAACATTTACTCTTCAGATTTAATGTTATTTCATTAAATAACATTTGTTATATTTTGAGAACAATTTGATTTATTATTAAGCAAGAATTTATTCGTTAACCACTGTACAAAATGCATATGTATCTGTAAAGCACATATTCATATCTATACATAAATAATGGTTTATACTTTTATTAAATGTAGATATTTTAGTGATGTATACATCGGATCTTCTTAATTAAAATTATGTAATATGTAGAACTTTAATTGATTCATATTATTTAAAGCTAAACTTTACATGCTTTCTTTAATTTATTAACAATGTTATAAATAGCAAGCACTAAATTAAATGGATTCTCTCCTCTTTAATTTGCATAAAACCAAATGAATTTTCTATCTCCTGCTTCTTCATTTTATCAGGATTATTTTATTGAAAATCATTACTTATCTATGTGCCCTATCAATGGTGTGACTTCAAACTAGGATCAATGACAGGATAATCATTTTAATATATATAAATATTTAAAAAAGTATTTTAATACACTATTGAGAGCACTTTTGTTACAAACAACAAGTCTTAAATATTCTATTTTATTCCCTAACTGTAACAGTTGAAATTAGTAATCATAATTTGAAATATTTCTTATATATTCCCAAATTATATAAGGTTTTGAGCAAGAAGTTTCTATTTATTAGCTATATTAATGTAATATTTTCTAATATTAAAATAATCCACTTTACAGATGAAAAATAAATGTATTTTAATCTGCCATCCACAATTTTATATGTTTAATAGATTATGTAATAATACTTACAGCACAAGGCATATTCCATTTCTATTCATTTTAGCATTATAATAACTTATTAGTCATAACCTGAGACTTAAAAGTTTCAATTTTTCATATAAATAGTCTTCAGTGTGAATAATATAACAAAATTCAATTATTTTCTATAATAATTACTACTTAAAACATTTTAGAAAGTATTAAAAAATGAAATATTTTTTAAAAAAAGTTATGAAGATATTTAAATTATATTGAAAAGTAAAATATCTCTGAGCCTCTAACTAATATCAAAATGTTTCCTATCTATAATCATTTGAGTTTTTTATTCATCAAAAAACATTAGTTTATATAAAAATTAAATTCCAAAAATAAATCCATACAACATGTATATTAAGAAAATCTTGTTTAATGCTGTTACATATATCATCACAGTATGTTGAGCATGCTTTTGACTAAATGATAGTCATACCCATGGTAGGAATATTAGTTCATCAAAAGCATACTTAGCATACTATGTTGATATATTTAACAATATTAAGCAAGCTTTTCTTAGTATACATGTTGTATGTATTTAGTTTTTGAATTACATTTTGCCTAGAAAAGTTTTAAAAAATTGCAATTACATAAAAATTAAGTATATTTTAGTTTTATTATTAAAAATAACATTGAAATGAATATAAATATATTTGAAATGAAAAATAAGTTTTCAAATTAAATTAAAAATTACCTATTGTTTTGACAAACTCAACATGAAAAGTTTCCATTGAATAAAAAATAAGTGAAATCTGAGTTTTGTTTACTCCCTGACTAGACTTGACGTATAAAAATAAAAAATGAAAACTAAAATATCAATTCATTATCTTAAAAATAAACTATTATGCAAAGCAAAATCAGAGTGAACGATTAACTAATGCGAAATAGCATCAATCTATTACACATAAAATAATTCATTTCACAAGTTTCTAAAAACTTTGTTTCAGTCATTAGCTAAAATAGCACCTCATTCTTTTTTAATATTAATTAATAAATCAAATTCTCTATTGATAGCATTAAAAATAATAAAATTATTCTTGGATAACTTTCTAAATTGAAGAGAATAATATAATCTTCAGCATATTGCAAATATCAATAATGAAGTTCTTTGGTTTTCTTTGCTATATGCAAATTAAAATCCTCACTATCAAACTTGTATTAGCAATTCACAAAAAAAAAAAATATATCTTCTCTCTAAAACAAAATTTATAATGTATTAAATAAATATTGTCTAATTCATTTGTTTTTATTTATAATTTATCTCTGTAATTAAGATATTGTTAAAAAACTGAATAAGATGTAATGTATTGCTTTATCTTATATTTGTATTTAACATTTTCAGTTATTATTTATATTTTATTGTTATTTTTAATCCAAAACTTATCCATGTTGTTATTACTTTCTGTCAACAATGTTTTTAAATCACTACTTTAAATGCAGTTATCAAATAAATTAATTACTTCTAACTATGTCTAAGAAGCTGAAATAGTAATATGAAAGTTTTCTAACATTTTTGTCAAGTGAATTGCAAAAATCTTCAGTTGATTTTGGTTTTTAATTAATTTTGTTTTATATTGGCAAGAAAGGTCAATTTAGATTATCAGGTATTTTATGAAGAACTGATGTTTTGCATAAATTTGTACTTGATATATAGTATCATAAAATAATTTTCTGCCATTCACTCTTATGCTTTTAAATCAGAAAGCTCTCTTTTTTAATATATGTATTTCTAAAAACTAAGCTATAAGTATTTTGTAAATTTGAGGATTAATTATTCATTTTATTATTTAAACATGATGGCATGTAATTGAAGTCTCAAATGATTCAAAGATTACATTAGGAGAATTAATCTACCCTATGACTCTACTATATGGTCATCTATTATGATGCAGAATAATCCAATTGACATTTAAAGATCAGAACCAAACAAATTCCCAAACTAGTTTATTGTTATGTCTCTTCATTACTGAAGAACATTGAATTTGTGTATGCTCATATTCAACAACCATTTTTATGTTTTTATACTATTCAAGTTAATGCACTGAGATGCTTTTATTGTTATATAAGTTTGAAATTAGACCACATACTATATATAACTAGTTATAAGACATGGTTAAACATTTGGCAAGAGTATTATGTACCAAACAAAGTATTGTGTAAATTTATAAATTTACATTCAACATCAGAATTGTAAACAATATATGATTTTATTCTATCCCAACACTAAGCATTTTAAATTTAAGAATATGGGAGTAGCAACCAAATCTTTCCAACTAGCTTCTGACTATTAATATTCATTATTGAGAAGTACTGAATTTGCATACACTTAATAAAAAATCATTTATTCTCTTTTATAGTATCCATGCTAATGGTCTACATTTTAAGCTCCCTAAAGTTTGAATCTGGAATGACATGCATGTATATCTATATTTTCTAATATAAAATCAGAAACTATTACTGTAATGATCTTAGCTACATGTCAACAGTAGATGCTTTTGACACTGACAATCAAGTGATAATTAATTATTCAATATTTACAATATTATGGCTTTTGAATAAAGTAGCAGAGTAGAATTACTGCTCCTAATGCAGACATTAAAAGTGACAAAAAAGAATTCAAACAATATTTTGTTTGGTAAACAATAACTCAAAGCTTCTGTATAAATAACTGTGATTTTAATATTGTAGCTAATTAATGAATATTAATTGGAAATTTTCATTATTAAATATTTATATTCTCTTGTATCTTTAATATTTAGTTCTAAGCCATAGATACTGAGATTTATTAATGATAATAAACTATATTATAATATGCATTTTAACACAGGCATACATATGTAGATATGTTTACATAAAATATTCTAAGAGGCAATAAAACTTCTGAGTATCATTGAGATTAAATTTAATTAAAAATCAGACTCGAATGGTCATTCAGTTGCAAAACAGAGAAATTGGAATCCATTTTTACACCTATGGTTTGAGTTATTTATTAGCAAATTAATTATAAACAGTGAGATTTGCAAGACTCGACATCAAATTTAAAGAGATGTTTTTACAGTGACATTTATGTTGATCTTGACTAGTTCAGAGATAACATCTCCAAGTATTAATTTTCAAATCTTGTAGATTCTAATTTTTATCACAAATATATAATAGAATAATTAAATGACTTCAATTAATACATTTTAGAATATAATAAATATTTTTTTAAATTCTATCCAAGTTAAATTTAATTAAATATATCATTCATATTACCTTTCAACCACAAAGTAATATAAAATGGAACCAACTTTTTTCTTCAGCCTGATTTATTTATTAGAAAACTAATTCTGAATAAATATATTTATTAAGAGATTCAACATTAAATGTATGAAGAAGTTTCTAATTGGTCTATGTGCATGCATATGCATATAGTGTTTCCATATATGTGTATGTATGCATAACAATTGAGTTAATATATATATATATATTATTAATTTCTAATTTTTTATACTTTATATACAATATTTTAGAATTGCAGATAGGAAGCATAGATTTGGAGATCATGTTTGCAGAAAATTCTATAATTTTATTATAACTTACATGTCTTACATTTGTTCTAAGAAGTCATCTAATTTTTAATTCTTCTTGCTTTCAAAATAGTAAAAAATTTAGACTAAAGATGACTGACTATGAATCAAAATGTATTTGAGTTATAATAAAATTAAGCATAAGATTTTAAGAATTTATTTCGTAATAATTTATAAATATAAAAACATCAAATGATTTGTAAATTGTCTTGTATTTTCTATAAGTTTCAAGGTTTAAATAATTATTAAATATATATATATAATAATTATAAACATTGAAATTAAGTAAGATTGACATGTCATGGCATGACCATGGTCAAATTATTATATATGCAACGAAAATTAAATATAGATATCAGATGTCTCATTTTTATTAACTATATTCTGTTACTTTATTACTTATGTATTTCTAATAATTAAAATCATGTGATCATTTTATATTTCTTTACTCATTATAGCTATAATATGACATATACCTTTTCCAGTTGATTCCATATATGACGCAAGAATTACAGTATGTCCAAATAAGCAATATCGGGGCATTTTTAATCCTACTACACCAGCTACTACTGAACCTGTAAATTATTTTCAAATTAAAAGTAAGCATTGTATAATGTTATAGATAAAACAACCTTTAAATATCTTATTGCAGTGAAAAAATATCCCCTCCCCCTTTGCTCGCCCTCCCCTTTTCATAGGGAAAATGTAAAGAAATCATTACTAGACTTTCCAATTGCTAAGTACTGAAGGTTTGAGAGATTTTGCATCCTTGTTTTGCCCTTTAGAAAATTTTTTTTAGATATCTATTTACTGACCAATATTGAGTCGTTATTTAGATTGACTATAGACAGCTATTTAAAAAAAATCTAACTCTGATAGTGAACTATTTTTCTCTTAAGTTTTAGCCAAGTTATAGATAGGCACATATATTTTAAATAAATAAAAATAAATAAGTTGTTCTGAGCTCATAAATTAATGTATAGCTAATTGATAATATTTCATATGGTTTTCTTTCCGAAAATGAAGTCAAAAACAAGAAAATGTCCAAAGTACAAAATTTAATAATGCAAAGAGCTTGTTGAAATTTTGTGTGAAGAAGGAAATGATGTCACAAAATATGTCAATTTTCTATTTATCAATTAAACTAGATAATAGTTGTTTATTTTAAATTAGTTTATTCTTTAGATTATTTATGAAATCAACTAAATAATATAAATTTAATAATAAAACAATGTGCATGTTTTTATATAATTTAAAACTGCATGATAATGAAAACCCTCATGTACAAACAAATGTGTTAACGCTCGCGGGTACAACGTTCTGCATACTTTTATGAATCAGTCTTATAAAAAAAAATAGTAAAAAATATATAATAGTCGATTCATATATTAGCAGTAAGGTATACATTTATATAAATAAACTTATTCATATTTCTTTTATTTATTTATCTTGTACAGTGAAAGCTTAATCTCCATTTATAAAAGAGATAGAAAATAAATATGAAAGGAAAAGTTATACGACTGGAAGCCATTAAAAACTCTTAAATAAAAACAATTAAATGGATTATTCACCGTTTTAAAATATAAATTTTTTAAAAAAAAAACTTTTTTCCTATAAGTGTATACACCTTTACCCCCCTTAGCGATGGCAATTGGTTCTCCAAAACTCATCGTTAAGCAAGAATATCGTATACAGGATACGTATTTATAATGGGGGTCTATGGAAAAAAAATTGGTCATTCGTAAAACTTAAAAATTATACTAACTTAGGAATAAAGTACATATTTAAAAAAAATATTCATTGACATTTATTTTAAATGCAATCTGTTTTTCTTTTTAATTTTTTTTTAATTCAACATTGGCATTTCAAAATGTTGTTTTGATTTGAAATCACTTAGGTATAAACAACATTTTTAACAAAGTTACAAAATCAATAACTATTTTTATATAATACTATACCATATTTATATATTGGACTATTTCATCATCTAATATAAGTGTTGAATGTCTTTAGAAAAATTAAACTTTATTTAAATAATCCAAGTACTGTATATTATATTTAAATAAAGTTTAATTTTTCTAAAGACATTCAACACTTATGTGTACAGTATATAGTATTATAGATTCATTAATTATATATATTTTAAGACATTATATTTAAATAAAGTTTAATTTTTCTAAAGACATTCAACACTTATATGTACAGTATATAATATTATAGATTCATTAATTATATATATTTTAAGTTTATACGTTCTAAATTAAAAAAAATATTTTCCCGATCGTTAGTGAATAATTGATTCTAAATCGAAGTAGTGGGTACAAATTGATGATGATCGCTATTGCGAAATATCGCTAAGTGAGGTTTAGGTGTATATATAATTTTAATATATTTGTGTTTATTTTATTAATTTACAAAATTTTTATCATTACAAACACTTTATTCATTTTGAATTTTACCTCCAAATTATTTTATATAGTTATTCATTTTTTATCATTCAGTTTTTAAGTATTTTAAACTGCACTGAGCTCTTTGATATCTTATATAAGTTCACTGGATGAGTTTGTACTGTCACTATATATATATTGAAATGAATGTTTTCATGAGTAGAGAATGTTTTATTAAACATGTTTTTGGAAATAATTGTATTTAATAAAATAAATATACAGATATTTTGATAAAATAATGCTTATCCTCAACTGGGTGAAAAAAATATAGTAATTTTTTTCACCCAGTTGAGGATAAATATTATCAAAATTTTGATATATTTACTTTAATTTTATCTACTAAACATGATTCATTGTAATATAGCATTAACAAAGATATACTCTATCAAAAGCTTGACTTGGCAGCAAAATAATAAATATTGTTAAGATTCGTTGTCAATGTACTCTGGTAGACTATATTCTTATAGATACATAGATAGGTAGGTAGGTAGGTAAGTAGGTAGGTAGGCAGGCAGACAGGCAGGCAGGAATGTAGGTAAGTAGGTAGGGAGGAAGGGGAGGGAGGTAGATAGGTAGGGAGATAAAGAGGTAGATAGGTAGGTAGATAGGCAGGCAGGCAGCAAGAGAGGTACGCAGGAAGAGAGGGGGAGGGAGAAAGGGAGGGGGAAGGAGGAAGGTAGGTAGATAGGCAGTTATAAATAGATAAAATAAATGGATGGTTAGGTGGGTGGGAAGGCGGATAGGCGGACAGGCAGAGAGAAAAGTAGATATTACACAAAACTTGTGATTCATTAACATAAAGATAAATGAATATATCTATGTATGTAAATAAAATCGCTTTATACAATTTAACCAGCCATCTATTTCATTGCTACTTTTTTATGATTGTAAATCATATGGTAACAAAACTTTAATTTTCAAGTTACTTTTAATTATTACTGATGCTGCTGTTGTTAATCCAATCACATATTACTTATATAACAGTTATGTCTACTTATATAAGATATCTAAATTATATTTTCTAATCACCATGCAAGAAATCATTCTTCACAAATTCATATTTAACTCTCATCCACAAGAATATAATTTTTACATGGAACTTGAACTATTTTATACCTTTTTGAACATTACTTTCCATTGCAAAAGACCTTTTGCTATGCTATATCCTCAAAAACATAATCCTGGATTAACACTATTACTATTGCAGCATGTAACCAATTCAAAGCATGACTCCTCAGGATTGAGAGCTAACTATTCAAATATATATTTGTTGAGACTGGTAAAATAAGGCCAATGTTTGAAAGGATACAGTTTGAAAAGAACACATAGTCATATTATTTTTAAACTAATATTAAATTAGTCTATAGATTAATCCCCTGCCTCTTCAAATCTATTAATAGGCCCTTCATTTTTATATGCACATATTTCTTTATTTAAAGGAGAAGTGTGGTTGAAACAATATAAACTATAGGGTGTTTCAAATAATTTATACAGATTTCAGCTAGCTTTATGCATTGTTTCTATTTTTTTACACATTAAAATGTCTTACCATGAATTTTGGTAAGTTAGTAAGCTTATTTTCGATTACAGTTATACCTATACCTAGCAATCTATAATTATTTCTGCATTTTTAATTTCTTATAATTATTTTCAGTTCAATTGAGATGAAATTCTGAATTATTAGCTGATAAACATTGACTTTGTTGACAATCTGATTAATTAATCTTTAGGCTTGATAGACTATGGAAAAATACTTCCATTGTGGACAATAAAAGGTTATATTTTAAAGCATTATTATTTTTGTATTTTTGGCAAGAATTGATTCATGGCTGAAAGATTACATGATTACAACTAGGATAGCATACTTCTGATGATTTTGGCATATAGTTTTTCTGGTTTCTATTATCTAAAAATTTATCATTATGTTTAGGATTTAGTTTAGCACTTAAAAGTGTTCACAATGGCTATATTTATATTAATACATGTATATGGAATTATTACTGATTTTTTTTTGACATAAATAACTGTTGGACCTAAGAATTTTTTTTTATGTATGGATATGACATTCTTGGACTATCATTACATGCATTTTAACTCTCAACAAATATCTTCTTTTTTTTTCAGCAATCTTTCCTGCTTATATATATATACATATTGTAACAGTCAGAAAATGTGTGATTAGTTAACATAGTGCAGAATTCGACCACCACACAGAACAGCAGCACCATCGAGGTAGCGAAGCCACCCGTAGTACTGAGTTCGAACATAGTTTATCGGTTCCACAATACAATTTACGACACAATGCATCTGATGCAACATTAGTAAATATTTCTTTAATCACGGTGGTCAGGGTATGCAGGAGATTCATGATTTTATTTTGAGTTAGCCAATCAAAACATTAATCTTACAATAATACTAATTAAACACTTATATTTACAAATCGAGGAAACATATTGAATGGGTATCGAATAAATATAACGTAACTGCAGACGTATAGTTTGAAATTATTTATTGAAACATTTTAATAAATTATTTACTAATAATATTTGATAATATTTAAATTGAGTAACAGAATTTTCCGATACTTTTATTCAAGAAATACATTTATTTATTTAGTAACATTTATGTGAAATCATTTTATCAATTATACTTTTATTTTAAGATCTCAGTAGCGGTACTTCCGATACTGTTCATGTTTACAAAGAGAAATACATTTATTTGATGATGTAATCTAGCTACCTAAAATTCTTGAGCAAGTATTTCTAAGGCATGCCTTTAGGGATTTATTACTTTGCAATGCACGAGTCTAAAGTAAAATTTATAAGAGTAGTGGCGGACATATATTTATTTAATTAAAATATTTACTAACAACTAGGGGCAAACATTTATTTGAGAGTGAATTGTGAAGATAATGCAGGGACAGAGTGATACATAGAATAAAGTTAGTTAAAGAAACACGTGGTACGCTTTAGAAAGGTGATATGGAATGGCAGTGTATTGAAACTGCAAAGCCGTGAATGAGTTTATAAGAATGATGGGCTGGCATTTGCCATCGGCCCAAAGAGGTAAGGTGTCACATAAGCATAACCAGGGACAAGTGGTTCGTGCCACAATTTGCCTGCTGGCTGCATGATGGTCATCATGTCTTATGGGACATTCATTTGTCAGCTTGTGTAGGATGACTGGGGTTAATTTTAACCCTATAGAATCCGGAATATTCACGGCTTGTAATGGGTCATCACGTCTCTAAAACGTAACACATGTATAATGTATAGACGATTCTGGTAAGATTTAAATATATTTTCTAACTCGGCCCTATATTATCAACATTTAATAAGGAATGTTTGCGACTCTCAAAGAAATGCAATTTTATGGAATTATTCATTAAGATTTAATAAATATAAAACATATATAAACTGGGTGATTATTACAACTAATACGCCAGCCATTTGTTAAGTAGTAGACCCCTGCATTACAATAAATGAAGCATTGAATGCGTATCGATTTATATGAAAATATTAAGTTATTTATGAAAGTAAATATTAATGAAAATTTGACATGCATACACTGTTTCGAGCGATCATAGATTTAAACTTAGAAAATTATGAGCATGCGATAATTATATAATAAAATGTAGATTTTAGAAATACACACCCAAGAAAGTTAGAGTTAGGCAGGCTAGATTATTTAAGAACTTTACATTAAAAACATTTAATAATTAATTTTAGTTTACAAACGAGAATTTACAGTTTATAAGTTAGATACAGAATGAATAAGCTATAACGGGATATTAGTAGAGTACTCTAGAGAATTTGGACACAGGTACCTAGCAAATTGTTCATGATTCTAGCATTAGCAGTTCTTTACAGCATTTGGATGATTCGTGTAATTTAACAGCAGCAGCTTTCAAATTATTTTAGGCAGCAGTCTTCATGGTTGAATTTATGAAGGGCAATGGGAGGTTTGGCATCTGATAGGCCATCTCCTGGGTGGAGAATAGTCTGGGCACTTTTACTCAGTCATACCATGGCAGGAAAAATTTAATTAATATCTTGGAGACTCTCCTGATCGAGAGCAGAGCTAAAGTTAAAGTGCCTGTTTCTAGCAAGTCTAAGATGGCCTCTTTTCTTAGATCTTATCTTTCACATTTTTGTCATAGTTTATTTTTAGATTCCACTTAATCTGCCCTGAGGATAATCAATGTATTTTTGTTTATGTTTAGATTTTATATTTAGTTTTTATAATTACATTTTAGGGAAATTTTCTTTTTAATTAATCTATTATCTCTCACCGACCGATTCTTTTAAAATTTCGAAGACAAAAAGGGAACATACGATTATTTTTACTTCTAATTAAATATTACAATCTATTTCTAAATTATTATTAAATGAAATTTAAACAAAGCAATAAATAACGGATTTTACAATTCAAAATAAATGGTTTAAATATATATATATATTTTTTATAACTAAAAGAAGAAATCTAAATTATATTATTTATCTTTATTTATTGCCCTAAATTTGAGATTGAAATGTGTGCATGTTTATGTTGAATTGTACATATATCTATACATTTTTAATATTGTTACACATACAATTCGATACCAAAAAGTTTAAATTTGGGTAGGATAGACCAGTGAGTGAGAGACGATAGAAAAAGGTGAAACTTAAGATTCCAATACGAATCTTACTGTTTCAATATATATATATACATAATGAGCGTTAATAATTCTTAACAAACTTTTCCGAATATCCCTATATATATATGGTTGTTTTACTTTTTGTATTATATATTAATTAATCAATATTCTATTTGACATCTATGAGTCTATGTCTGTATGTATGTTCCTTTAGATTTTTTATTAGTAGGTATTTACATAATGTAAGCAGCATATTATACTAGGTTTAAATGTAATGAAATTAATCACCTTGTTTGTTTTATTTCCCAGATGGAATAATGTTGAATTCAAAGAAAAAATATAGACAGTACAATGTTGCCTATTTGAAGTATAGTTTTATTCAGTCACCTACAAACAAGGCACTACCAATGTGCCTGATTTGTCAGAAAGTTTTTTCATTACCCAAAATTAATCAATAGAATATTAGCAATCTGTTGTCAGCACCCCACTCTGATTGAAAATGGGTTACCATTTATTATCTGAGTGATGACTTGACAGCGGATTGGTAATATTTTATTGGTTAACTTTAAGCATTGGGTAGAGTGATATGATTTGCTGGTGATAACTAATTAGCTTTGTATATATCAAAATGTTACAGTTTATCTTAAGTATAACAAACACTGTAGTAATAATGATCAAAATGATATCATTACTCTGAACATTTAAAATCATTATAATTATTCCAAAAGCATATTTTGAGATTCATTCAAAATTAACCTTAGGCACCACTTTTTTATATAAAAAATAGTTCTGGAAAAATTATTATTATTATTATTATTATTATTATTATTATTATTATTATTATTATTATTATTATTATTATTATTATTATTATTATTATTATTATTATTATTATTATTATTATTATTATTATTATTATTATTATTATTATTATTATTATTATTATTATTATTATTATTATTATTATTATTATTATTATTATTATTATTATTATTATTATTATTATTATTATTATTATTATTATCATCATCATCTCAATGTATGTTTATTACTATAGCATGTCCCCATAAGATTGCATGACTTCTCAAGTTTAGTTGTACTTTAATTGTGTATATTTGGAAAAAATTCAAACAGCAAAAAAACTATATTTGATAACAAAATAACATAATTTATTTACAATAATCATAAAATAAAATAAAATGTTGCTTATATATTTTGCATCTACCTTAAAATTATAAAATAAATCAAATATAAAATATTGAAATTAACAAATAGTCATAAATATTAAATTTAAATGTAATTATGAATATGTACAACTCCCATATTAATAAAATTATTTTTAAGACCTTATATTGAAATATAAAAAAAATTATTATCCATATAATAAATGTTTTTACCATGATTTGTTGATATCATAAACTCACAGTTTTACCTGTTATATACATCTTAAGTAATATTCTTTACAAATTCAGCCATTTTTTATTTTATTTAACCTTTTTGGATATCAATGGCTATAGATAAATTAAATTAGTCTCACTATATGTAATTAAATGATAGGTCTTATGGCAGAGTTCTCTTCTTATTTTATAGAATGGTTTTCTTTTTGGAAAACAGGTTGTATTCTCTACAAACTCTACATTTATATCTGGATAAACCTGTACAGTTTTAGGTGCTCAACTTTTGTTCCTCTGTTTCCTTAGACACCATGACAAATACTTTTCTAGTAGCAAATATTGAGTTAGATGTAGTCTTGAAAAATACCTTTTAAAACAATTGTTAATTGACAATGTAAAGCTATTTTCTCAAAAGGATCTATAGAAAAAATATTTTAATTAGTGTTTTTTCTTTTTTACTAGAAATAAAGTTACAACTATTGTAGTAGTTTGTCTTTTCTACTTTCTTTCTGGTAACAATGGATCTACTTCTCTCTTGGAATTTTCTCTCTTTTTTTCCTGGAATTTGTCTTTCCTATTGTCTTCTCTAATTCTTTTTTTTTTTCATATGTCATAGCATCGGCTGGGACGCAAACCCACAACCGTCTGCAACCAACTACTTGTTTCCAAGGCAGCTGTGATGACCTCTCGGCTAACAATGCTTGACTTGTCTTCTCTAATTCAAGACTAAAAATTACTGTTGTTTCCAGACATTGTATGATTTTGCTTTAAAGTAAGGGTGTCCTCTACCCTGACAAACATGTTTATTGCAATGAACAAACTAATTAATTCTGAATTAATTTACATTGTAATGTTTTTCAAAATACTTTTATCTCAAATTTACATGTTTTTGTTTTACATTTATATTTTTAATAGTATTTGTTTTCCAAATATAATTAAAGGTAACTTTAATTTATGGAGAAAAGCAGAGAAAAAATTATGACTGATCTTTGAACTTCATTCTATGGCTTTAAATTTATACAATTTTTAATAAAATATTGGGAATTATTATCAAATTTGCCATAAAAAAAAGGCAACTTATTTTGTTAAGGCTCTTTCAGAAGACAAATCTGAAAGGTAATAAAATATTTTTTTTAAAAAAAAAGCTACACATTAATTGGCACGTCAAAGAGTAAATTTAAATAAATTAATTATTTTCTCCTTTTTTTTCTTTACTGTTTTTAATTTTGTATAATGCATTTTTTCTTACATGTATTTTTAATATAATTATTGCTTCAAATTTGATCCTTTATAAGCATTATTTACAATAAATCTTAAATTACTTGCTAAAAAAATTTAAAACATATAGCCATAAATCACAATAATAAAGAAAATTACTTTCATTTAACTGGACTCAATTGATGGCTTTTTTATAATCATTTACTTTCTTATAATCAGTTATTATAATGAAATAAGTTTGTTTTTTATTATTATTGCCATTAGTTACAAATAATTTTATATTTGTCTTAAATGGGGAAAAATTTGTTTCTTTTTATTGCTGCCATTAGTTACAATGCTTTATTATACAAATTAAAAAGCGTATGAAACACTTGAACGAGAAGCTTTAAAGATTCCAAAAATCATTATACGCTAAGCACTTTCGAGGCCATTTGCCTCATATTCATAGCGGTAATGTGAGTTGCAGAATGAAAAAATAGCCCTATTTCCTCGTTCTGCAACTCGCATTACCACTATGAATAATGAGGCAAATGATCTCGAAAGCGCTTAGCATATAATATTTTTTGGAATCTTTATAGCTTCTCGTTCAAGTGTTTCATATGCTTTTTAATTTGTATATTAAATTATCAAGTGAGAAGTTTAAAATGCTTTATTATATTTATTTTAAATGCCTCAGGGTCATAGCACAGTGATAATACACAAGGTTTTTTGTTTTGGATGTTATGATGACACTGTGAATTTTATATCTTTTCTTCATTATTTTATGCTTATATATACCCTTACATTACCATGTACAGTATTATTTTACTGCTGTTACCATTTTAAAAGTGTTACTTGGAAAAAAATTTGAAGAATCAGCATCATATGGAACTTTAGAAAATTACAATATCTAGTTTGCATATGAAAGCCATTAAATCTCCCTTTTTTGATCTCAATAGAAATAACAATTTCTGATTGGCTGATTGTTTATCCTAAAGGCAAATAATAGAAAAATTATGTTTGAAAAGAAAAATTGTAATTTTCAGTTATTTGTTTACATATTAAAGGTTATTTATGCAAAACATTGTAGTAAAATACTTATTATAAACCAAAAACTGTGTAACTATGTAAATTTTATTTGAAAAATATTATTTTAAAAAAACATCATAAAACATTCATTACAGCAAAGCAGAAGCAGTTTTTATTGGCTAAATAGAGTGGGCTTTTGTCAAACAGTAAAAAAAACTTTTTAAAAAAAATTAATAATAAATGTAATGTTTACTTTTAATGTATATTTTCTTTCTTTAATGATAACTAATTTCTTTTAAATTTAAAAAATGGAATTCAAATATCTAATACTTCATTTTATTAACTTTTTGAATGGATACAGTACACTAATAATAGTTAGAATTACAATCTTCATTTAGTATTTTATTTTCATATTTTATATAGTTCAAATGTTAACTTCTACAATGTCTGCCATTTGAAAACTTATGTTTGTAATAAACAATATAAAATTTATTAATATACAATGTAGAATAAGGTTTAATAATAAAAATAAAATGTTTAAATGTGGAAGAAAATCTTACTGTGACCTATTCAGATTAAAAATAGAGTTGGAATCTTAATGAGTTAAAAAATAGAAGAAAAAATAATTTTTGCAACAAAAAAAAATTAAAATTTTCAATGGTCTAGACTACAAACAACCAGTATAAGATAACATTAAAACAGAAAGTGGGTTATAAAGTTTTAACTAAGAAATCTAAATTCAAATTAATTTTATTTTTGCATAATAGAGACATATTTAGAAAGATACTGAATCAGACACCTGATTAATTAAAACATTTTATGAAATTAAGGCATTTGAAAATTGATAAGAGTATGTAATTCCCATTGTAGTCATTTCGGGTTAAATCTATAAAACCAATTTCTTTTTTTGACCAATATAATTACATGCTACACATCTTGCAAGCTATACACTTTACAAATCGGTTTATTGCATTATTTTATAATGTTGCTTTAATAATTTGGTGACAATACAGTTTGTAATGTGAGTGATGCTATTTGCAATTGGTTCAAGTCGAAACATATCTAATTAAAATCTTACACAGATAAATCTGAAAAATGTCTTTTAATAAGTATATATTTATAGAATTGAAATGGGGTAACTATCTCCCATCGAGTTATATAACATCAACAATACACAATTATAAACATATTATGGATGGAGAGAATTTCTGTCCACATTAGAATTCCCAAATGAATATATCACATTTTAAGAAATATATATCATGTGATAATTAACTAATATTTTTAGAAATTCATTCATTCTGAAATAAATTAATAATGATTAATGATGATGATTAGATAATTAATAAAGATTAAAGTATTATAAATGTATTACCTTATTGTGTTTAGCTACATGTTATTCATTTACTATATTTACTTGGAGTTTTTGTGTTATAAAAATGAAATTTTGGTTTACTGGTTAACACAGTAATTTTTTGTACTCTGCTGTTGGAATCCTACAGAACTTGGAAGTTTTTTTTTAAATTAGAAGAGAATTTTAAAATAAGGCTAGAATTTTTTTCAAATAGCTGACCCATAACTAAGGCTAGAATTTTTTTCAAAAAACTGACCCATAACAATCTAATTGCTGCTATCCAATTACATATTTGTATGTAGAGGGTTGGCAGAGTTGATTTATGTTGACCAGTTAAAGGTTGTTTTACTTTTTATATTTTTGTATATATAAATAATTTAAAATTAGATTGTTTAGTAAATGTCTTAATTTTAATCAAGAGTGATATACTAAAACATTTTAAAACAAAATTTGAATAACTTGCAATTAGATTTATTATATTATCAATGATACAAGTAATTTGCATTGTCTTAATTTTTTGATTGTCTACAAGTTTTTAATCATGTAATAATAATAATTATAACAACAACAATCGTCATAATAATGATGATGATGTAAGTTCATAATAAATATAGCACTGTTCATAAATAAAATGAAAAGCTGAAAACCTCTAGCATGCACTTTTAGAATGCTTATGTGACAGCCAATCAAATGTAATGATGATTGTATAGGGAGCTCTTAAATCGCAACACAAGACAGAGATTTTATAAAAAAAGGTGGTACCACCTTTCTTTTTACTTAAGTTTATATATATATATATATATATATATAAGCCATCATTACATCTGCTTGGCTGTCATATTAGCATTCTAAATGTGCATGCAAGAGGTTTTCAGCCTTTCACTTTAATTACGAACTGCTTGCGCTTTATAAATAATATTTATTGTTCATAAAATAAAGTAATAATAAATTTACCTGAGTGGATGCCTATTCGAATTTCTAATTTTTCATTTGTACGATGAGGAATTCTGAATTCTCTGACAATACATAGAAGATCCAATCCTAAGCTTGCAATTTCACCTGCATGACGATTGCCATTTTTATAAGGTAATCCGCTTGCCACCATGTATGCATCTCCAATAGTTTCAATTTTATAAACCTCATATAAATCTGAACGATGATCAAATAGTGTAAATAAAGAGTTGAGTAAATTAACTACCTGAATATAAATAATATATATTGATCCTTAAGCTTATAAAAATAACTTAAAATGACTTTATCCATACACACATGCACACTTATTACATATGTAAAAATGAAAATCAAATGATTCTAAGTAGAATACTATTTTATAGTCATATTTTTATTTAATAGTCATTGCATTCATATCCATCAACTATTCTAACTTATTTTAGTATCTGAATATTTATCTTCTTAGCAAATCAGTGTTGGAACCAGATTGATACTTAAAATCTTCCTATTAAAAACGATTTGAATTTTTTCAGCTCATTAGAAATATTTACATAATTGCGATAAATTATTGTACCAGTTAAAGTCTTCTTGTTATATATATATGATAACAGATGGCATTCTACCAAAAACACCATCAAGCATAGTTTTCTGTTTACATAAACGTCAGAGTGAGCATTCACTATCTCTAACTTTAATTCCACTTTCAGATCATGATTTCAAGCTATTTGCTATTGTCAGTGAAAGACAGGAATAAGAAACTAGATCTAAACACAAACTCTGAGCATTTATGAAACAGTTTCTATTCAGCTTGCAAGCGTGAATCTTTTAGACACGTTAATGTCTTCAAACTCAGCATAGCAAGCCAGATAGCTACATGGGTCTGATCTCAGTTCAGCATCACCACATAGTAGAAGCCTCTGCAATATACATCATTGCAAGAAAGACCTCAAAGGTACATTTATGAAAAACAAAAAAACACAAGCTAAAAAACTTGCTAATGCTTGTATTTATATAACAGATGGCATTCTACCAAAACACCTCCTATTTTCTTTTAAAAACACGAAAATGCAACGCATTTATGATAACAGATGGTGTTCTACCAAAAACACCACAATCGTAGTTTTCTGTTTACATAAACATCAGAGCTGAGCATTCACTATCTCTAACTTTAATTCCACTTCCAGATCATGATTTCAAGCTATTTGCTATCGTCAGTGAAAGACAGGAATAAGAAACTAGATCTAAACACAAACTCTGAGCATTTATGAAACAGTTTCTATTCAGCTTGCAAGCGTGAATCTTTTAGACATGTTAATGTCTTCAAACTCAGCATAGCAAGCCAGATAGCTACATGGGTCTGATCTCAGTTCAGCAGACCCATGTAGCTATCTGGCTTGCTATGCTGAGTTTGAAGACATTAACGTGTCTAAAAGATTCAAGCCCATGTAGCTATCTGGCTTGCTATGCTGAGTTTGAAGACATTAACGTGTCTAAAAGCTTCACGCTTGCAAGCTGAATAGAAACTGTTTCTTAAATGCTCAGAGTTTGTGTTTAGATCTAGTTTCTTATTCCTGTCTTTCACTGATGATAGCAAATAGCTTGAAATCATGATCTGAAAGTGGAATTAAAGTTAGAGATAGTGAATGCTCACTCTGACGTTTATGTAAACAGAAAACTACGTTTGACGGTGTTTTTGGTAGAATGCCATCTGTTATCATAAATACAAGCGTTAGCAAGTTTTTTAACTTGTGTTTTTTTTTGTTTTGTTTTTCATAAATGTACCTTTGAGGTCTTTCTTGCAATGATGTATATTGCAGAGGCTTTTACTATGTGGTGATGCTGAACTGAGATCAGACCCATGTAGCTCTCTGGCTTGCTATACTGAGTTTGAAGACATTAACATGTCTAAAAGATTCGCACTTGCAAGCTGAATAGAAACTGTTTCATAAATGCTCAGAGTTTGTGTTTAGATCTAATTTCTTATTACTGTCTTTCACTGACGATAGCAAATAGCTTGAAATCATGATCTGAAAGTAGAATTAAAGTTAGAGATAGTGAATGCTCACTCTGACATTTATGTAAACAGAAAACTACGCTTGACGGTGTTTTTGGTAGAACGCCATCTGTTATCATAAATACAAGCGTTAGCAAGTTTTTTAACTTGTGTTTTTTTGTTTTTCATAATGTACCTTTGAGGTCTTTCTTGCAATGATGTATATTGCAGAGGCTTCTACTATGTGGTGATGCTAACTGAGATCAGACCCATGTAGCTGTCTGGCTTGCTATGCTGAGTTTGAAGACATTAACGTGTCTAAAAGATTCACACTTGCAAGCTGAATAGAAACTGTTTCATAAATGCTCAGAGTTTGTGTTTAGATCTAGTTTCTTATTCCTGTCTTTCACTGACAATAGCAAATAGCTTGAAATCATGATCTGAAAGTGGAATTAAAGTTAGAGATAGTGAATGCTCGCTCTGACGTTTATGTAAACAGAAAACTACGCTTGATGGTGTTTTTGGTAGAATGCCATCTGTTATCATAAATACAAGCATTAGCAAGTTTTTTAACTTGTGTTTTTTTTGTTTTTCATATATATATATTCAAGCTCAAAATGTTGGATACCAAATATACTACTATGACCTTGAATCTGGGCCTGGACATACATGGACATGGAGCTTGAACCTAGAACATGGATGTCCAAACTTTTGATAGCTAACTGTACCACAACACTTTCAACAACATACTGACATTTAGTGATACATATGTAATATTATGACCAGACCACCAAATCATTAACTATGATGAGCATACTAAGGGACATTATCAGTTTACAGCCTACTGCTGATAATGTTAACTCCCCTCAGTAACATTTCCTGCTCATTATTTAGGTATAAACTCACACTACATAGGTATACTAGAACATTTATTAGTTTTTGTGTGACATAGAATGGTGCCATTAGCAAACTAATTTGAACCTATATCCTTTGAAGAGATCACTAGATCATAGCACTTTGGATTTTTAAAATTCAGTGGTAATTTTGCATTAGTTAACTAACTTGGTGAAATGCACAAATAAAAATTGAACAAAGGCAGGACAGTTATAACAATAGCAATAACAGTTTATTCCATTAGCAACATTGAGTGGTATTTACACTTTCTCAAACCATTAGCATTACAACAACCATATTATATATTGTAACTTTCCCTTCCAGTTTTTCCAACACACCTCTACCTTAACTTCTTCTTCATTGTACTCCTACTATACTATCTCAACAATAAACTATCAAGTATAACAACAATAAAGTATAAGACTCTTTATGGGACTTGAAACTTGCTAAATATTAAAACATAAGATAGACTTTAAGGATGATTACAAGAGAGTGGTTTTGACATTGAAAAGTATATAAAATTAACTCCACGATGGCAGTGCTATTGTGACAGTTCTCCTGTTACTATCCTATTATAATCATTAGGAAAACTCTCACAACAAGCAATGAATAACATAATATTTCATTTAAGAAATGAAATAACTACTCTTCTACAATTTAGGAATCCTAAAAATAAAAACATTAACCAAATTACATTAACTTAAAATAATTGATGCTATCCTATAGCTATCTCAGGGATCATAAGTATTCTATCCTAAAATCCAATATAACAATTAGATTGATAATTAAATAATTGAATCATAAAAGGGATTTTACTGGGAACCAACCATTTAATAAAAACATACTATTACAAACCTTGATTAACCTCCTATTGGAAACTTATTCTAACTATAATAATAAGACATGGAAATTAATACTCATTATCTACTCATTACCTTCCCTTAAATAATTTAATCTATTTTTCCTCAGATTTATTCTCATACTTATATTAACAACAATTACTCTAGAATACTTATTTTCTTATAATCAACTTCATTGCACTATTATTAATGACCTATCAAGTCTAATTCAATGAAATACATTTTTTAATTAGTTAGCATTCACTCACTGTAATTAACTCCTTCACAATTGCAAACCTTAAAATATATTTGGTTAGTAACTTGTACTCTGAAATTATATAATACTTTTAAATTATGATATAACATATTTCAACTTGCATAGAAAGTTAGAATGTGACTCTCCAACATATTGCTAATTTCTACTATATGCTCTCCATTTTGTAATATTTGACAGTATTTTTCATATGACTCTTCAAAATTCTTTTGCATCTAAGAAAAATATGAAGTACCATAATTAATAATACACTGATGCATTACGGTGAAACTTTTTATGTAATAATTTGTAGGCTTTTGTATATATATTCTGATTTACAGACTTAGTGCTTTCAGAGTCCTTGTTGCTCCATATTCATAGTCTTTTCAGATTATTAGCTATATGAAAATTTCCTCCTATATCATCCATTTTTTAGAAATTATAAAACAAGTGTCTCTTCTGTTTATTGATTTGGCATCGCTGGTGATGAAACAAGCTTCCTTAACTTCCTCTTGATATCGTTTCTTTCCGTACATAAAATATCAGCCTTGGAGGGCTCAAATCTGTGGTTGAGCTCCTGCTGATGGTCAGCAAATACAGGGCTGCCTTCTTTTTTTAGTTATTGCTCTTGTATATATGTATTTGTGCTGAGCCAATCTATTGCCCATTGTGGCATGAGTTTCTTCATAATAAACTGAATCACACCCTATTTGAGGGCACATATTTCTATAAACTACCTGGGGGTTTTCTTTTATCTTTAGTATTATTAATAAGCCTATTGGTGTTTGGAGGGGTTCTAAATCCCAGTTTAAATTCCTTCTGTAAGATTTTACTGAAGTTTTTTGCCACTGCAGGTATATATGGCACAGTCAGATGTTGTCTGTTTTCTTTTATATTCTGTTGGAGTCTTTTATAAAAGCCTTCAATCCTGTTGACTATTGTTCTGTGATTAAAACCCATGCTTATTAAATCCCTGATGTAGCTAACTTGCATAGATGGTGGTTATGAAATAAAAAGGCAGATAGCCCTCCAAGTTTGTGTGATTTAGGGGATTTTGAGAGTGGATGGAGATAACATCTAATGCACAAGGGTTTGATTATCATGGAATAGTTGAGTGCAGCATTATCTCTATTGATTTTTAAATCAAGATACTTGATTATGTTTTGTTCATCCTCATATGTGCAATTAAAAATCAAGCTAGACAGAATGTGGAATTCATGTAAAATATATTTGGTTGTGTTTTCCAGTGCTGCTATGAATATGTCATCCACATATCTAATATAAATTGTACTTGGTTCTGCTCTTTGGAATTTTAGAAGCATTTGTTGTTCAAAATGATTTAAAACAATGCTGGAAACAATCCCACTTAGAGGGAAACCCATGGGCCAACTGCTGTACATCCTGTACCAGTTATTTTCATATGATGCTAATATGTTCCCATCTAGCCATTTCATGAAGTCTACAATAAACTGTACCTTAGGAACTGGACAGTCTTTCTTGCTTAGCTCATGTTCTATTATTCTGATTGATAGCTGTCTGTCAATGGAGCCATATAGTTCTGTGATATTCACTGCTGCAATCCTGAATTCTTGCAGAATCACTACGTTTTTGATTTTGTCTACAAATTCAAATGATGATTTAATTGTAAATGAACCAAAACCTAGATAGTCAATCAACCATTCATTAACCAATTTAGCTGCATTGAAGTAGTGGATGCCATCAAAGTCCAACATTAGCCTTAAAGGCACTTCCTGTTTATGCAGTTTTGCATTTGCGAACATTCTTGGTTGTATGGTTGCGGATGGATAAATCCTGTAATAATCGGCTCTGCTGAGGCCTTTGTCTTTGTGTGCACACAAAACTGAAGTGATAAATTTATCTCTATTGATTTTATTGTTGAACGATGTACCATAAGCTTTCTTTAATATAGCTATAATATAAAACAATTGATTTAATTATAAACTCTTAAGCATAGCTTCTCAAATGAGGCATGTAATTTTAATTTAGTATGTATAATTTTATGTAGATGTGCTTTATTGATATGACCTTGAGATGGAAATGACTCTCAGACACAATGAAATAATACTACAAAGTTTAAATCAAAATGATCATTTATTTATAATAATACTAATAAACAATAAACACATATGAACATTAGGTTAAATACTTCATTAACAATATTAAAAAAAGCATGAAAACTGTTTATACATTGATAATAAATTATTTACATTCTTTACAAATAAACTCGTGATTATTATATACAATTAACCCTTCCCTTAGTTTGTCTTTAAGTTCTTTTGAAATAATAAATTTATTATTTCATTATGTGTGCTTTCATACTAATCTGATATATTTGCATCATTCACGAGTTATCTGGGATCTTCACAATCATTTTCCTTCCTTATTATTTGATATTTTGTCACTCCCAATATATTGATCATCTTCTAATAATTAAATTATATTTTATATTTAAAATTTGATTTAAAATATTACACTTTCATCTTATTAACAAAGTTATTACTGATGTGGTAAATATATAAAAAATAAAAGACAATATTTATGATGTATTTAAAATAAATAATAAAGTTGGATTCTTTTTTTTAATGTAATTCATTTATGCATTCATCTCAGTTATTCTTACTGATATGATCATTTACTCAGGTTTTATTCAATTACATAGAACATTTGATCTGTACATGGATTAACCTTCAAGTAAATCTATCAAGATTTATGAAAAAATTATAAAATCCTTTAAATATTTCATCTACGTTTGATGCCCCCTATATTATTATTTACCTAAAACTTTATCAATGAGAATCTGATTTTATTAAAACAGGCAAAACTCTCCATACAGTAGTGCCACTCAGTGCAAGCCAGAGTAATCAATGGATGCCAGAAGGCTTGTGCATAAAATCCCTATCTAGTCCCTACTCATCCAATATCTCCAGACTAGTTTCTAGCTTGTGGCTTTTGTCAGTGAAGAGCCTTGGTCTGATAGCATTGGACATAGATCTTAGAATCTAATGCAACCCTCCAGCAGCCACCTTTTATCTCTACTTAACCAAAACTATGAGAATAAAATTGAAAACACAAAAATATTTTCAATCCAAGCTCATTAGCTTATATAGTCATATAGGTCTAAACTCAGTTCAGTACTCATACATTTTGGTTTTTTTGGTTCTTTAATAATCATAGCCACCACTATCCTATTTAGACCTATGTGACTATATAAGCTAATGAGCTGGATTGAACATATTTTTGTGTTTTCAATTTTATTCTCATTGTTTTGTAGTTAAGTAGAGATAAAATGTGCCTGCTGGAGGGTTGCATTAGATCCTAAGATCTAGGTGCAATGCTCTCAGATCCAAGGCTTCTCACTGACAAAAGCCACAAGATAGAAACATCTGGGAATATTGGATGAGTAGGCACTAGATAGGGATTTTATGTACAAGCCTTCTGACATCCATTGATATTTACTGATTTTATTAAATAATATATTTAATATATCATAATAAAAAGGATGGAAGTTTCTTTTAAATATGAGATGTCATATTTTGGTAGGCAGTCATTTTCTTAATGATTCTACTCCCCATTTTATCTGGCTTCTTCCTTGAGCATTTATGGTATATACTATTCTCATTTCTTTCTAGGACCCCCTCCCCATCTGTTTTGAATAAATATATGGGTATCACACAGATTATTCCCACATAACTATTCCTCAGTTCTTCAGAATGATATTTTATCCTATCCTAGAATTTTAACTCATCTTCCTTGATTGTATATTTGGTATCTATTACTCTACTAATTCTAGACTAACAACTTAATATAATCTTTCCCATGTGATAATTTTCTATCCGTATCTATAATCATGTTACACAACAAATAATCTATTTCAATTACTATTAACAATAGGATTTTTTTTCTTTATAACAAATGAAATCATGATATTGTCTTATATCAACATTCATTCCTTTTTACATTCATAAATACATTAAAGTTTGTCATTGCTTTCAGATAATCCTATTACCCTTAATTTCTTAAAATATATACTGGTCAAAATATACAGTTAACACTATGTTTTCCACACACACACTTTCACATTATAACTCATGATTACTCTCTTTCTATATTAAGCATACCTTTAGCATTATATACCAAATTGCAAACATAAATTCTTTAAATTGTCACTATGACAAATACTTTGTATTTATATTTCATTTTAAACAAGAAAAATGTTAGTGATAAATTTAAAATTAAAATCTTTTTTAAAACCCATTTCCAGTTTCTATTTTAATATTATAATGTTTACCCTGTAAATGTTTACCATTCTTCATGCATTTGTGTTTCTCTACTCTTCATAATGCTAAAATACATGCATAGTTAAACAAAACAACAAGCACAAATGACGGGACAATATTTTAAATCAGATGCATTCTTCCTAGCTAGTTTTAAAGTTGCATTGCATATAATCCTGATCTTCAAAATCCACTACAAAAAGTTTGATGAATATTCTAAATAAATCTCCACTTTATTCTCCCACACTACACAAACTTTTTAACATGTTCAAATAAGTCATCAATAAAATTATTTTCTGATTTCTTTCCTTTTTCATTAGTCTTGTAAAAAAATTTAAACACATATTGAATAAATTCATTTAATTTTCTAGCTTGTAGTACCTTATCTTTGTAACTATCATCTACCCTTTAAAAGTTACACAGATTTATTTCTTCCCATTTTAATATTCAGTAAAAGTTCATCTTCTATTCAAACATAAGAAATCTTAATTTAAATTTTATTTTTTTTTATTAAGTATAGGATAAATATTTTCTTCAAATTTTGCAAATTATTTCTTACATATCAGTGTTTAATTCACATGAAAATTAGTTTTTTTTGCATTCACCACTTGTGACTGATTAAGTATTCTTAATGTTCTATAAAATATTTCTATCAGCTTTAAAATTTTATTTCTAGAAATTTTTAATCTATTTTTCACATTTAATCTATGATTAATAACACTTAACTTAGCATAGAAAATGAATGTTTTCTTACATGACTATCATTATGTTTCTTTCTGAAGCAATGCAGTTGTGTTTCCTTTCTCATGGCTATTTTAGAAAAAATGAAAATAACAACTTTGACATTTTAAAACTCCTTTGTGGTATTACCTTGGCTAGAAGTAGATAATCAGAATTGGTAGCCAGGTCATAATGAAGATTAATTTACTCAGTCCATAGTATTAATAATTACTTTAAAAAATATTTCATATCCTTAGATAGCTTTGTGAATATGATTTTTTTTTCTGCTTAAGACTTTAAATATTTTTAATTGTTTTTTATGGGGAAAATAAAAATCAAGACTTCTATATACTTTATCAGTCTTCTTGAATCTCTCCCAGATCATCAGCTGTGTTTTTTTTTCTTAAAAAGTCCAGGATAATTGACATCTGAAAACTACTTGCTTAATTTTCATTGGCCAATCTTTCAAATCAACTATTATAACTTTTAAACAAAATTTTTTTCTGTTTCGATTTGAAATATTAAAATCAATAAATATTTTACAAATAAAATTAATTTAAATCATTTCTTTAAGATCAAAATTTTGATTCTAACTATATTTTTAATAAATGACATTATTAATTGAATTTGAATATAAAATTTATTATAAATATTTATACTTAAAATATTTTATTACTATAATTTTAGAATAAATTATTATCTTGTAATAAATAATTGTTCCTTCTTTCATTAATGACAATTTTAGATCTTTAGCTCTTAAAAGAACAATGCATGAAAATAAATTAAAGTCAAATTTATAAGTAATGATGTTTATTTAAATGAACAAATATTGTATTAAAAATTATGTAGTAGATTATAACTGAAACACATGCTTATTATATACCTGTGTCTATATATATATGAGTGTGTGTGTTTAAAGGTATCAGTGCTATTAGATAGAGTGGAGAGTGGTGGATCATGTGAAAGTCCGTGCTCATATACCCTATATAGTAGATTATAATATAAATTATTTATAACTAACAGTGATTATTAAATCTCTACAGAATTTTCTTTTTAATCTTTATGTATTAAATCATTTATTACTGTTATTCCCAAGTTTATAGCATTACTATTATCTTAATTTGAAATTTTGGAACTATAATTTACATTTTATATGCCATTCTTTCTATAACCTATCAAAAGATTACAATATATATATATATATATATATATATAATGCACACACATCTAATTATAGAATACATGTACAACACATAATAATGCATTAATATAGTGGATAATTCAAAATTTAGAGAAAGAGGAAAAAAATTATACTCATTTATAAATATAGTAAAAACTAAATATATAGTTTATCTTACTTTAGTTCTTGTATTTAGTCCTTTGGTATTTGAATCTGATTCTTTGTTAAAACAAAAAAGTAATTCATATAAGATAATTAATACTTTGTCTGTTTATAATATTCCTGGGATGTCTTTTATTTTGTTTCCCTTCATGAAGAATTGATGCATATTTCTCATTTATTTAATCACGGTTTTAAAATGAATTCCTCATTTACTATTTATTCCTATGCAGATTATATTCATTCAAATTTATCCATGTGGTTTTTCTCTTTTTTTAAAAGAAATGTGAATTCTGAAAAATTTAATAAACTGGATAGGGTATTTCTAATGATCAGTCCATGATTAGCTGGTCATTCTCTGTCAATCGTTTTCTTTTTCCTAAGTAAGGCATGTTTAATTATTTACATATGATGGAGCTATAATGAGAGTAATTAAGTTTCTTTCCCCATTTTAGATTATTCAGCTAGACATTTCATCTTTTTTTTTCATGGAGCTCTGTATAGTTGAAAGATTAACTGCTTAAGTTTTTAGCAAGCCATGGGTTTAATATTTATTGTATATCAAAACCATTGCATAGTTGATTTCAATCATGCACTTTTTTACTTTTCAATTTCTAGTGTAAATATATGGTTCCAGTCCAGTCCACAGTAGTATTCTCTCTGGATTGTAGACTGGACTGATTGGACTGTAGACCAGCTGCTGAGCTTATGACAGCCTTTTTATAAGTTTTAAACTTAATTATTCTCATTCTATCTTTATAATGTGGTTATCAATAAATAGGTTAATTTTAAAAAATCCTTTTTAAAACTATTATTAATCAATAATTGGTTAACTAAAAAAAAAAATCCCTTTTACATCTATTATCAAATTATTATTTTTTTTGATAAACACATGGAAAAGAAATTATGATTTATCACAACTGAAAATACGGAATATATATATATTAAAATTATTTTAATACTACAAATTTATTCATTTTAAAATACAGCATTTTTAAACTCTGAAAAGTTAGTTAAAATTTTTATCTCTGATAACTTTTAATGAAACTTTTTTCTTTTCCTCTCTTTTTTTTTTTACAAAATCTTTTTCCTTCCTTTATTTTTGTATACAATATTTAAGAGACAATGTAAATACAACCACCCATATGGCACCAAAATAAACACTTTTTGTAGTGAGGTTTTAGAATTAAATCACTATTAATTAGCTTTAAATGTTTAACCCTTTACCTACTGAGGGTTATAATAATTAACATGCTGTTAATTATTAGCTTTTGTAATTAATATTCACCTTTAATATACAATGTGTTTCCACATAGCTACAATATATATATATTACAACATTATGATCAAGTTAAATGATTAATAAAATTTAAAAAATAATGATTCAATTGTAATATATATAATAATATTAGCCAAACACTGATTATGATTATGTAACATAAGTACAAGTTCTCCCAAAAGTATTTTATTTATTTTTCAGTTTCAATAAAATAAAAAATGAATCTCTCAGGTGTCATATCTTCTAACTAGAAAATTTACTTTTGGAAAACTTATTAATGCCTGTCATCATCATTTATAAATTATTACTGCCATCCTAATGTGTCCTCAGTTGATTTCATGATTTTTCAGCATTGGGGATATTATTATTGCATTGGATATTAATACCATAATGTTTGGACTGAGTTCGATAAGCAAACACAAATGAAATGGATTAATAAAAAGAAATTGCAAGGAATATATGAAACAACTGCTTAAATACTTGCAACTATCAATACATATACAAAATATTAAATATAATAATAATAAATATTTTTAATTTAAGCCCATATGATAAGATCTTACCATAAAATATTTAAACAGCCCCAAATTATGTTTTTTCTGCAGATATTGTTATTTTAATATATTTCCAGATGTTTTCATTAGTTCCTCCGAAGATTGTAGTTATCCTTCTGGTGCACTGGGGATGTTAAATAAAAAGTACAGAGCATTGGCAGCATTAAATAGGGTATAGTGGCAATAGGGTCTTAAGTAATTTTTACAGCACTGTCCACTTCTTTCTTCATAGCATTATTAAATCAGATACTGGCTGATTATTCAGTGTTAGTTTCTGGATCCAATTGCATTTTCTGGGATGTTTTGGCTGGTGTGATTTTGTTATCTAGAAACATGTGAGTAGATAGTTTTCTGCTAGATAAAATCATCATACTTGCTGTTATATGTGAAATATTGAAAAATACTAGGAAATAGCAAAATATTGCTATCCAAGTTATGGTGGGATATAATTTAAATCAGCAGTTTCTCTTCTCTGCATGGAATCACTGCAGCACTGTTTCTTGAATTGAATCTTCAGATAAACTAAAATAGCCTGAATTGCCTGACTAGACTAGATGATTGAAACTTAGCTTTAGTTGCTTGTTTACAACATATTTATCCCTATTTGATGTTGTTCAACCACATGTTTTTCTAACATCAAATTCATCACCAGCTAGTTACAAGATTTGATCTCAATTTATGACAACATGTTTGGGGAAAAAATGTCTTTATTCCTTTCATAACATATTATGAAAACAAATTTATAGATATTATATCATAATTTGATACATAAATTAACCCAAAAAAATTGTTTTTTTTATTCCCTTTTTGCTTTATTTACATTAGTTAGCGATATACGAAGAAAAAAAAAACCATTGTCAACTTTTAAAATTTGATTGATAAATTTTAAAATAATATTAAGCACAAAATTTTAATATTATATTTACACTTGCTATAAAATTTGCTTCAGAAACTGACAAGTTGTTTAATCAAACCCCATTTTAAAAAAGCAAATGAGAAATGGTACAAAATGCTTTTGATTTTTATAACTGTAATTCAAATTCCTTGTGCATGTCAAATTTACTTTCTTTCTTCCTTTACATTGCAATTCATTTTATTGTTTTTTTATATATTACAAAGTAACTTTATAAAATATTTAATGACTAAATGCATAAACAACCTTTTTCTTTTTAGGCAGTTTATATATTTATTAATCAATTTTGATGAGTTTTTTATTAAACCATTTGTAGCTTTATAATATAACTAATTTGAGCTGCTATCAGATTTATTTTAGTTATAAAATATATATGTTCATATGTTTATGCTTGTGCATGTGTCTGAAATTATTGTTCAAATTTGTCAATAAGCTTTGGATCTTGAATTCCATTTCTTTCTTGAAATTAATTATATTTCAATTATTTAAAAATCTAACAATTTCAGAGCCTGTTTTCTCACTCTCACTATACATTTATTTTGTGACCAATTTTTATACATTAGGTGAGTTATATTATTAATTTTCCTATTACACTTAACAATAAATTAATGTTTCTGTTATCTCCTATTGCTGTCCCCAGGTGCATCCCAATTTTTTTTTCAATTGATATTATTAATTAACCAAATGTATAAAAGAACCTAAATAAGTGAATACATTTTATTTATATATATTAAAAATTATAATATATGTATAATAATATACATGTTTAATATTTAAAGTGTTTTTATATATAATGAGAGATGAGAAGCATGCATTGATAGCATTTTTTCTTACATTTTTTAGAGATAAAATATAAGATTTTTTGGGGGTAAAAAATTATAATATTTATTACTTTATTATCTATGACATTTTAAAATGTAATTAAAAGGGATTTGAACACACCCTTTTAAGCTTCCTTCAGCTATCCTTTCCATCTTATATAACCAATACACATGACCACACACATGTGAATAAGATAAATGATCTCCACATGTGCGATTGTGTGTATTGGTTATATAGGATGGAGAGGATAGCTGAAGGAAGCTTAAAAGTTTGTATTTAAATCCCCTTTAATTACATCTTAAAGTTCAGTATTTACAATATACTAGTATTGATTTACTATAACATTTTAAAAACTTTACTTTTTAAAAAAGTATTTTGTATTATTTCTAAAGCATGTACAAATATAAAAATTCTGAATAAAATATTTTTTTAAAAAACCACACAATAAAGATTTTTTATTGAGAAGTCATGTATATTGAAAAATGTCTTTTTAAAAAATGAAAATAAAAGTTCATATCAAGAGGATTTATTCTGTTTATTTCACCTGAATGTTTTGATATAGAGATGGCATTAAATAGTCTTTCAGCTTTGTTTCATTCTTCTCTGGATATCTTCAATGTTGTTTTGTCCTTCTTACACTTTTTTTTGTGAATATGATAAAAAGATTAAATCTGGGAATGTTAACAGGCCAAAGAATAATCAACAGAGACAAAGTACAAAGTATTCAATTAAAGCTGACAACATTGCTGATAAATAGACTCTTGATTTTGGGCATGGAAACAAACTTGTATTCACCTGGGTCTCATTTTACATGATAGATAGGTTCCTCAGAAAACACACGCAAATGAAATCATGCAAAAATAGACATAACTTACATTGAAAAAGGAGGGATAACGGTCTGTGATTTTTCAAAATTCGCGTAAAAGCAAAGCACTAATGTAAAATTACATTAAAATTCGCGCAAAAAAAAAATAAGGAAATAAAATATGACTAATAAAAAATTTCAAATTTGAAAAAAATTGATACAAGACAAACTTTTTTTAACTATAATATTTAATTTTATTCAAAATAATATATTTTTATACATATTTACAGTACAGTAATTTACATTTTTTATACACATTTTAATTATTATTTCTATTTGCTGAAAAACACGTTCATTTGCAAACTGGTCAATGGTTTTCTGGTGATTTTATTAATTGTTTATGAAACTAACAACTAAAAATTAAATTCTTATTTTTGTCTTTAATTTTTTAATTTTCAATTCCGTTTAAAAATCAAATTTCACATCACATTAATTTCAAGTCACCATAAGTAATTTTTAAATTGTTAATTACAATTAAAAATCAGATTTTAATTTTTAATTGTGAAATTTAATTGTGCCCACTGCTATTACTCACCTTTTAAAAATAAACTTGTGGACACTAAATGATTAATAATTGATTACGTTCTTTTTTAAAAAGCAAAAACAGAATGTGATTTAAAATGCAAAATTAACACGCACAATGTTTGAACAAATTTGCATTATAATTTTGTAAAATTTAATGTGTGTATACATAAAATGTGGAAATCATGATTTTAATTTTATTATTGCATAAAATCTTACTATTATAAAGCACTGAAAATATTGAAATTATTAAGATGAAAGTCGAATTCCAATAATATGCTATTACTTTCAATATAATGTAAGTGTGTGAAATTTCTTACTTAAAGTAATAGTGCATTATCGGAGTTCTACTTCCGGTAAAACATGAATCGCGTAACTTCAAAATCGTGTTAAATAAGTCCGCGTAAAAAGAGACCCAGGTATACTCCCTTTCCATTGTTTTTCATGATGAGGAAAAAATTTGGATTGTTTTCATCCATTATTTGAATATTTGTGATTATTATCGCAAAATATTTATATAGTAATTATTAAGTAAAACAGAAATATGTTCTTGTTTACGCTCATTTTTAAAAATAGAAAGTAAGAAAATTGAAGTAAATGTTAAAAATGAAGCCGATAGTTTTACACTGTCAAACATAATAGTATAGAACTTTTACAATATTCTAATAATTATAAATGCATTTTTAAATTTTAGAATAAAATTTCATATTGATATAATGACTTAATAGTCATTAATTAAGTCATTATCATGATGATGATAACGACTTAATGAAAACTTACTTGTTAATTTATTTTTAATAATAGCTCTAAACTACTAGCTAATAAAAAAAGTTATCATTATGTACTTCATTTTATATCAATTTACAATTTTTTTTCTATATTTATAAAATTCACATTTCTAAGAAATCAAGCCCAATTTATTAAATTTTAATATAAAATATAGATATAAATACTAAAGTTAATGTTGAACATTGACAAAATTACCACTTGAGAAAACAATGAAAATGTCAATATGTCAAAAAGTTTATAATAAAGTCAAAAAATTACTGAGTTAAATGATAAATAATATGATAACTGTGTGGTGGATCAGTTACTGTCAATTTAAATAATTCAATCAACATTCATTGATTTTATTCCTATATCTTTCCATTGCTTGATTTAATGAAAATTCCATTTATAATATTCAGAACAAACTAATAATAATATTGTGGCTATTATGAAATACAGTGGATCCGTAATATCTGATATGTTTTATTCAATGCCCTCTCATGCATCATGTATAATAGTTCACATTTGTTGATAAGCTTTGATTACAATAGAATACATTGAACTGCAAATAACACATGCTCTTTCATATTTATATATATATGTAAGTGGAGGATTTGAACTCAGAATTTTTTAGTCTATTCATTCTCCACTCTATCTCAAGCAACTGATATCCATAACCACACACATGCGAAAAAAAATACATGATCCCCAATATACATATTTACTGCAGAACCAGAACTCATCAGCTGGACCAGATAATTTTCTTCCACACATACTGTGTTTCTCTGAAAATAAGACCTAACCAGAAAATAAACTCTAGCACTTTTTTTAGGATATTTGTAATATAAGCCCTATCCCAAAAATAAGCCTTATTTAGAAAGAGAAAGAAAATACTGTACAAACATTATTTCTCTGTATCACAAATGCATTTCAATAAAATCACAGCAGTGCTATTTTGTCTAAGATCATCCAATTGTAAGCCTGCCAAATAACCAATCAGAATGCAGACATAATACATGAGGTGAACTTCTAGTGATATAAAATTATATACTATATTATCAAATGCATTAGATTTTTTTTTCTTTTAAAATGAAAATTAACCAGAAGAGTTTATGTTTTGGAATTACTAACTTTATTGTTATATACATCATGCATCGTAACAGACTTGCTTACAATTATACACTCATGTGAAATAACGAAATGATGTCAGAATTTTATTTCCTGCAATTTTTTGCTACGTATTTTGGAATTACTACTGCAACTTTATTATTATACACATCACGTGTTATAACAGACTCGCTTACAATTATACACCCATGTGAAATAAAGAAACGAGTTGAGAATTTTATTTCCTGCAATTTTTTGCCACATATTATGGAATTACTAACTTTATTATTCTTATTATATATCATGTGTTATACAAGACTTGCTTACAATTATTACACTACGTGAAATAAAGAAACGATAGAATCTTATTTCCTGAAATTTTTTTATGCATATCTCATAATTATTCATTTACTGTTTTGAATAAATGTACATTCTTATTCATAAATAAATATCGATTTGTGCATGAAAAAAAAAAGGCATTTCCAGAAAATAAGCCCTAAAATGTGTTTTGGAGCAAAAATTAATATAAGACAGTGTCTTATTTTTGGGGACAGTATATATAAATCCCTTTAATTACATATATAAAAAACATTCAGCATAAGCAAATTATATATATTGTATCCTATAGGTAGACCCCTCCAAAACCAAAACAGTATCAGACACTGTTTATATTTTATACATACATTAAAAATAGCTCAATACTTTAATCAAAAACCAACAGCCATCATCTACATACATATATATTCCTAGGCACACTCATAAATATATTCAACTTATACATTTATTAATTTATACAATTCTTATTATAAATCTGTTGTATATAAGTGTAATTAATGTTTAACAATAATAAATTGATTAATAGAAATTTTATAAAGAAGATTGGGAGGCTGTGTGCAGCCATAGCAACAAAATGTATGATATCATTATTAAAACAACAGAAGGAAGATATAAAATGGTTGGTGAATGATTACTAAAAAAAAAAAATAAGATAAAACAGGTTTTTTGATCTTCACTTTTAATTATATATTTGTTCATTTTAAAAGAAAGCATTAGCAATCTTCACCTTACATAGAAATAACAATGTGTATAGCTATAAAATTCCATGTAAAGAAATTCTATTTTATGGAAGCCTAAAAAACACTGTCAAATCTCAGAATAAACAAAGTAACACCTGGCAATGGATGATTATTTAGAACTTGCATTCTAAACAAAATTTGTTATTTTACCATAATATGGAAAATACATTTGATTTTCAGTAAACATAATCAAACATTTTATATCAAATATTGATTTTTAACATTAATAGAAAATTTAACAGATGCGCCAGTATATGTACTGTTTTGTGCCAGGACTATTGCATAACATAAAAATAAATGAAAACATTGTGATGATATCCAAAAAAAGCTTGCACAGATACATATATATGTGCATATATTCAAATTATAATTCATCCACAACCAATCTACCATATAATAACTATTTATTATGATATACAACAGGATCTATATTAATCAGCAAACAGGAATCTCATAACAATGTGTCATATTGTCATTTACTATTGATATGGAATACTTAGTCAGTGTGTGAATACATGATAAATAATCCATTATTAAGCACTTATATAGACTGCAAATTTCTAAATCATATTCAGAAAGTCTTTTATGTTTAGTATTCAAACAGAAATAATTAAGAGAAAATAATCATCATTATTCAAAAGTATAGCCTCATCAATTTTTGCAGGTTCCAACAACTTATTTAGATTTTCTTAAACTCATTGAATTGAGTAAGTCCTAATAAGTTGAACACTCATTTATGAATTTATTCAGTGTAATATATATATATATATATTGTTTCACATCACCATCTCAGAAAATCACTTTATTATCATATTTTATATATATATATTCATACTTCATATAAATACATTCTAATCACTATTGTTTTATATGTCATTATGTTAAAGGACAATCATCCTGTCAACCAAAATCCTATGTAAATAATCTTTTAAACTATCATTCATATTCATGGTTTACATTTCATATTTTAGAGCTAGTACATATGATTAAGTATCTTATTTTGATTAATGTATTGGTGTAAGTGGGGAAAATAAGATACAAAACTCACAAAACCTCTTAATTCACTTATATGGGGGATTGTTTATCTCTTCGCCATATATGTGTTGAAGTGTAACAGTGTTATGAGATAAGTGGAGGGTGGTGAGTCATGTGAAAGGCTGTGCTCATATACCCTATATAATAATCCTTTTATAGAATTTATTTATTGATTTATATAATTATTTCTTTTCACATAGTAACCTAAACTGATTAAAATCATGATCATAATAAATATTTCATTTGATTTTATTTTCTGTACATTATAAATGACAGTACAATGTTATCATTAAAATAATCACGTATATCTACATATATATATATATGTTATAGGCAACAATATATATATATAGAAAGAGAGAAAGAGAGAGAGGAAAAAAACACAAGTGTCTAATAACATTTTCATAACTCAACGTCAATATATTTTGGTCAATGCCTTATTCATTTTTTGATTTTTTTTTCATTAAAAAAAATGAAACGTGACATTAAAGTTAGGCAAAAGTGTTGATCTAAGCATAGCAACGTATAATGAAAAAAACGACCTAAATAAAACAATATTTTATTAAATATATATATTATGTGAATAGAATTTCATCAGCGTGTGCTTGTTGCTATACAAAAAATTAGGTTAGTTGTAAAATGCGATTCTATTATACGTGAAAATTTTCACGTATAATAGAAACTTTATGTTAAACTAATAAGATTTAGAAAAACATATTTTAGACTAACACACACACATATATGTAATATAACAAAATCACATTAATACTAATAGTAATTTGATTCAGAAAATGTTATACTATAGATGTGTATATGTACAAACATGTATTGAGTATTGCTTCTAATGTTGATTTTAAAGCTTAGTTCATACACAAATATTTTACCGTTTTTTGCTTACAACCACATTAATAAAATAACTATTCTGTGCATACTATTAGATAAACAAATTTTATTTCTAATTACTAATTGCTCAAATAAAAATCTATTTAACTGAAATCCTTTTCTCAGAAATAGATCTGATTGCATTTCTTTTGATTTACAGTGACAACTAATTTAAATAAAAATATTTAATTGGTCCTAAATTTAACTAATATATTCATAATTCATTCTGACATTATTATTTTCTATTTGTAATAAAATATAAGTGCATATTAAGGTTAATGCCTTAATGCCGATTGACTACAAGCCGTATAAAATTTTACCCAGATCATTTACATCAACGAAATACAGTAGTTAGTAATAATAATCATTTAGCTTTAAATTATATATATATATAAAGATCTAATAATGCAATTAACAAGCGTAATTTAAAGACTAACCCATCAGTCAAAATAAATAAAATGTATGCTTATCACACAATAAAAAATATAAAAAAAAAACACCTTCAAAATAAAACAAAAAAAAAATCGTAATGCTAAAATTAAATTAATTGAATCAGATGTATTATAGACACAACCAAAGAAGCTAACAATTTGTTTAGCAATAATAGGGAAAATAAAAATATTATTGCTTACAATTCCTATTTCTCTATACATGCTTTAATCATATGAATATATGTGAGGTCATTTTCGGTTTAAGTCTTTATTTGTTTGATGAAAGTGATGAAATAGGAATTATAAGTATATTTAAGATATTGTATATGGTAAAAAGAGAAATAATAAGGGATTTAATGATTTTATGGGATTGTGTTTTACAATTGCTACTATATTGAGCTTTAACTTTAAAGAGTATAGCTGGACTATAAATCATATGATAATTTCTAGCCTAATAACGGAATAATTAAGTTATTTATATAAAGAGAATACTATCATAAGTATGAAAGCAAGATATTTGAAATTTATATATTAAATTAAAATTTTAATATCATTGCTTTTTAACAATAAAAAAAAAGTTTAATAGAATACTTTTTATTCTAATGATTTTACACTAAAGCTAAATACAGATTCGAATGTTAGAATTCTTTAATTAGAATTTGATACAATCTTCCTCATTTAACAAATAACCTTTCTACTATTGTAGACAAACAAACCATTGCAATGTACTAACTACTTCAATTTTTATAAACAAATAACCATAAACATCTCAGAGAACATTACTGAATTCACTCAGCAGCTGTTATTCTTTTGACTAAATATCCCCTGACAAAACAATGTTTATAACAGAAATCAAATTCTAACAAAGATTTGACTTCTATTACTAAATAAAGGATTTTTATATTCAGTAATTTTGACATCTTTTATATTAACCATATTAACACAATTTATTTGTTTTTCATATAGAATTTTTATTGCAACAATTTTAAATACAATAAATCAAAATATTTAGCTGAGAGTTCTATTATAGACCTTAGTGAAGAAGTTAAATCTACAATTGCAAAATGATTTCTCAATAAACTATTCAAATTCAAATAATAATTCCTGACATATATAATTAAAAAACATTAAATGACATCAGTTTGATTTGAACAATACAAAAATATAAATTCAGATCCAAAATTTGTTACCAATGAAAACCACAGACCAAAAATTGTCCTAAAGGTAAAGATAGATCAATGATGTATATGGATTTAATAAGTATTTCCATTTATTAATTATGAATTGCTCAAGGTTATTGGTAGAAAATTGGAGTAGGGGAGAAACAGTAAATTTGAATCTAAAATATGGCATAAAATATATTGCCCAAGACTTCAATAAGTATTTGAGCAATTCAAAGTTGTATATAAAATGATAAAATATATTACCACATGAGAAACTAAATGTCTGTGTAGTACACATAATTCTCTTTTTAGATTAATTTTTTTTTTTGCATAATTTTGAAATGAGTTTTAAAAAAAAAAATTCTCTTTCTACATGAGTTGTTTTGAAATAACATGATTGATAAAAAAAAATCAGTACTTTGAGATGAGAGCTGCTGTCATATATTCATAATTGGAATGAAGAAATAAATGTTATTGTCTAGAAGGCTTTAAAAAAATCATCTTAATATTCTCAAAATAATTCTTAGATTGTCTTAAGTTGTTATTAAGCTTTTTTTTAAATTCTAAATAATTTCATGTAAGTAATATAAAATAATTTACTTTCCTTTTTAGAAGATTATAAATGTTTTTAATTCAATGTTTATTTACAAATTTGTTTTTGAGGTGGGTTGTTACAAAACTAAACAAAAAGATTATACCTGTGACTAGCATAGCTGCCTTCTAAGCAGCTGGCCCGGGTTCGCTTCCTGGCCAACGCATTTGCCATATGAAAAAAAAGTTTCTTTTTTTTATTTCTCATTATTTTAAAAACAAAAATTCCTTTTGCAGTAATATTCCTGTAAATGGAAAAATTTGTATGTCTGAATGTTAGTTTTTTGTCATTTTGTTTTGAAAGCGAAATACCTTTTTGATATTGATACTTAATTTGCATTTTGACATTGGGTTTTTTTTTTAATTCCTTGTTGGTATTGATGTTACAAAAATTTAATTTTGTTTAAATTTAATTAATTAATTTGTTTAAATTTATATTTATTAATTTTGCCAAAAATCAATAGATGGTAAGTTATACATTGCAAGTTATAGTGATAGCAATGGTATTCCAGTCATATGAAAATGTCAGACAGTGACAGCGAATAAAATCTTGGGTACTTTTTTTGGTACTGATATATTTGACAATCCATCTCACTTGTTTGACATTGTTCCTCCAACAAAACACATTGATATAATGTTACCAGGCCATTACATTTTCTTTAATATTTTAACAGGTAAACAATACACATTCAACTCTTTTAAAATATTATTATTTTATTCTTATTTTTTTTAAAGTAATTGAATATATTTGCAATGAATAACAATATTTTACTTTTTTTTAATTTTATTTCTTCAAATATAATTTTACCTGGCAATTACATTTTTTTTAAATATTTTAACAAATAAACAAAACACAGACCACTCTTTTAAATTACATCATTTTATTATTATTTCTTTTTAAAGTAATTGAATATATTTGTAATGAATAAGAATATTTTAATATTTTTTCTAAAAAAATGTTATCATACATAATGCTTTCTTTAGCTCTATTTTGCATCCATCGAACCAGGTACTGTATCGAACAGAACATCTTCAACGACAAGAACTCGATTTGCATTCCATCTCATATGTCCTTCATTTCCTTATAACCATCTTCCCACCACATACACAGGTCTTCTCTGTTCGTAAAACTCAATTTTCTTGCAAGAAGGCCACAGCAGATGCTTCTGTATTAGGCAATAACAACATCTTGACAGAAACCTTTTTTTCAGTGCGAGCCATTTTTTTACTATTGCAAGCTCTCACAAGTTATAAGACTTTATCTTCATGTATGCTGAATCACCACATTTCCTAAATTTGACATGTTTATAGGGGGTTAGTGACCTTGGGGACAGTGTGACAATTTGTATGACCTTATACTACATTTAAGTTTTTAAATAATTACTTCTGTCTGCATATTGGTTCATTTTTCCTCATTAAAACTATTCACACCCTATCGAGATAAGGTAACGATATGTTAATTGTCAGCATTCGTAAAGAATGTAAACAACACATATCAGACAGAACTGATATGGTTGGCTAAGTGTGGATTGTTGCAGGGTGACATTTGCCAAAAGACTCAATTGCAACTCAATTTTTGATAGCAACTGAGAAGTTATGCCTGATAAACAGTATTTTGACCTACTTTTGGCTAGCAATAATGCCATCAAGTGGGATGGATGGTCAAATGTATCAGTAACCTTTTTTGTTTTACAGACAAGCAAGATGTTGCCCATATTTTTGATAAATGTATTAATTGTATGAATGTGTTAATTGTTAAATTAAAAAAAATTAATAAGTTAAATGAACTAAAAGTAATAAATTTCAATAAATTACTTTAATAATTTTTAATTCATTTTTTTTATACTTATAATGTGGAAATGATGATATGCTTTGAACTTTAAAGATTTTGATGGCTTGTATAAAGAAACCACTGAGTGTGTAAGTGTTATCACTGTCAAGTTTTTTAATTTTTCAAATGAATTTTATGTTCATATAAATCATTTTTTATTTATGTTCAATGTGTATAAAGTAAAATTTGATAGAACATAAAAAATATAAAATTTTAACAAAATTTTTCATATGGTTTATTTAATTATTTTGATTGATTTCTTGGGTCAAGAACCAATCTCCTTATTTTCTATATATGCAATGTATTTTATTATACAAATTTATTTTACACTTAATTTTCAGGAACCTATCTACCATGTAAAAAGAGATTTAGATGGATAGATTAACTTTATTTAAAAAATAAGTCTTATTTAAAATTACCACTTAAGCAGTCAATACCAGCATAACATTAGATCCAGATGTTCTTCACTATATTCATCTGATATGACAATGTTTAAAGCTATAAATTTCAAGATACAGAAAATTCTTTGATATTAAAAAAGATAAGGAAAAAACTCTTTTCTTATTAGTTTAGTTCAAACTCCATTGAGTACATACTAATATATATAAATCAAATCTACTAGTAATTAATCATGTCTTGGATTTCAAATATATTAGATTTGAATAGTGAAATAAGAAAGAATAAATAGTTTTAAAGGAAATTCTGAAAACACCAATAAATTCCAGAATACAATAAAATGCTTTATCTGAAACACATTAAATATCTTCTAATACTGAAAATATTTGCACCCAGAAATAATACCTGCTTTTCTAAATAAGTATTAAAATGATTTTAGCATTTTCCAAGACAATAACCAGAAATATTATAAATTAAATACAAAGTATGACTCAATTGTTCAGTTCATCAGAACCCACAATGAAATTTAAACAATTTAATAAATCATTCTATTTTTGGTAGTCTTAAAAAAATTGTCAGACTTCACTCACATATTTGATAAATTTAATAATAAATTGTCTGAAATTAACATTTGGGCGTTAGCCTCTTTTTGTATAAATAAATATTTTTTTGTTCTTGAAAACATTGATATAAAGTTATTGGCTCAAATGCCATCATGTAAGACCCATTAATACTTTTGAAGTAAATTTTGAATTTCCATTATGTGTTTATTGTAATATTTAACACAGCATTACACTGTTGCACATGCGCTTTGAAGATTTTAACTATAAATGAATGAATACTAACACTCAGCCACATGATAAAGTCTTTGGAAAAGATAGAATGGCTTTATCATGTGGTTGAGTGTTAGTATTCATTCATTTATAGTTAAAATCTTCAAAGTGCATGTGCAACAGCGTAATGCTGTGTTAAATATTACAGTTTACAAACATCGTGCTATAAAAAAAATGATTTATTTACATACATTATGTGTTTATTACAAAAGATTCTTAACATTATCTCACTCTTTCAAAAACCTTTTTTATCCTTTAATCTTTTCATCAAAGGGCTTGCAATATAAGTCGATTTTAAATCATATTTTGTATTGTTAAAATGACTTATTTTTAAACCAAAATTAATTTGCATGAAAACTTACAAATGAAGTTTTTGTTTTTTTATATTTCAGTTTAATAGAGTGGAGATAAAAGACGTTTATTTAAAGGTTGTATTTCTAATTGTGAGTCTGAATAACATCTTCATATTTGAAACCAATTTGTCTTTCTTTAAAAACTCTAATGATCATAGTGCTTTATTTCTGACATAATCTTTGTGTCAGGAATATAATAATCCATAATTTAAATGAAACATTGGAAATATTAAAAGTAGAATGAGATTTGAAAAAGTATTTGTCAAAATCAGCTGCCTTCAATGTAATGCTATTATTATGATGTAGTTTCCTTTTGGTTAATCTAAAATCTTTAATTAAAGACCAGAATTTTTGGTAATTATATTTTATTCCACTTTTTTTTTTTTTATAATCTGCCTTATAAATAGTTTTGGACAATCTTCTAAAATGAATAAAATTATTATTAAAGATAACATTTTTTTGTTTTGAGGTATTGTTTGTGATGGAATGACTTTCTTTGAATTATTTTTTTTAAGAGTTACTGAAAACCATGGAGTAAAATGATTTTATGATATATTTTTTGTTGGATTATAAGCATCTAACAGATTATTAAGTATACACATAAAAAAAATTTAATGCCAAAATTAGCATTAGAGAATTGTAGAGAGGTTTACAATAAAATTTAGAAAGCTTCATATAGAGACTCAAATAATCACCCTTTCTGTAATTTCTTCTAGCAAATCGAATAGAAGCCTGGAGTAATAAATCTTAAGATGAAATTCTACTGATGGCAATCAGCAGAAAAGGTTGAAGAAAAAATAAGATTACAATTAATTATGGAAAGATTGCTAAGAATGTAATCTAGTGTTGATATTTGCCATTAATAGTAGGATTATATTGTTTAAGATTTAATAAATTAATGAATTGCAACATCCTGGAGGTTTTTGAAGATAAAATTGGAGAGGTAGTATTATCAACATACAGATCATGAATATTAAAATCACCAGTAATTAATATGTGAAAGTCATATGAAATGTAAAAAAATCCTCAAACGAATATAATAATTCATTTACTTCAACTAAGGAGGTATTAGGTTTTATATTAAATATTACATAAACAAATTATACAGCTATTATTTAAAACAACTTCACACATTGTACATTCACATAAGGGAGATAATGTAGAGATGGCTTACATACCAAATCCTGTTTAATTGTTATTAGTGTGCCACCACCTCTAGAGGCAATTTTTGTAGATCTATCTCTCCAAAAAATGTATGTAAATGTACGTATATACACATATATTTATTAGTTTTCTTTAAGAAATAAATGCTGTGTGTATAGAAAGTTTTTTTTTTTTTGGTACTATTTATTAGTTTTTTTTTTTATAGTAGGTTTTTGGTATTATTTATTAGTTTTTTTTATTGGGATTTAAAAAAAAAAAAAAACCCGAAAGAAAAGAAAAGACAATATGGTAGATTAGTTGTTTTTTTATTTTTGATTGGATTGAGAGATTACATCGAAAATGATATTAAAAGAAGTATTTTTTTTAATTGTTTTTGGAAACAATTTTTAATTAAATTTTTTTAATCTGAGGGTGAGGGGAGAGAAAAAAGAATTGTAATTAATTCAATTGTTGTGACTTCTAATTGGAAGGTGTTAAAAACAAAAAAGGAATTAAAGAAATGCAATCACTGGCCAGGAACGTGATCAGATAAAAGGACAATGGATAAAAAAGACAATAAATAGACAGAAAAATCTATTATAATGGAATTAGCTTATTAGTTTGCTTTTAATAAAAAGAAAAGAACTATTGGAAATAAAAATGATTGAAGGCTAAATGAACAGAATCCATCCCCAGCCGGATCACTGCTCCATTCCTCGATTTTTATTGACTGGAAACCACCTCATGGAACACCAATCAGCGTAGCAGAAACCAAGCTAGTTGGGGAACAAACTTCACTGCAGAAAATCAACTCCCATGGGATTAGGAGAAACTTGTATGGATGTACACTAATCAATCAGAGTATCAAAAACTTTGTTATTGATTGAACTATAGATTGGTGAACTTAAAACATACCTATTTAGGATTATATTTAATCAGCCATGAACTATAAGTTGTGGCAATAGAAGGGGTTTTTGTTATATATATTTATAATGTTTATATCTATATTACCTAATTAGTTTACATATTTGTAAGTGCAAGCTATATATAAGTCATGTGACATCTGACTTGTTATTATTACTAATTAGTCTATTTAAAATACGTAATTTACTTATATTTGTAAAAAAAAAAAATATTTTTCCTTACGGAAGTTTTTTATTAGATTTTGACAAAATTTTCCAAGACTATTGGGAGAGGGTAAAAATAATAATGATCCCATGAATGAATCCCAGAAGTTGTTATCGAAATAGAATGTAGAAATGATTTAGAAAGTAAAAATGACAAGTTTTAAGGGTTGAGTAACTATTGAAAGAGAAGGTAGGGGTTTAATGTAATAACTGACTCCTAATAGTAAGCCGCTTAGTCTCTATCCTGGTCTAGATTTGGATCATTTTGGGACGCTTATATACATAAGTAAAAGCGCGTGTTTCTTCGAGAACAAAATACATATATTACACTTCACCTTTGTTTTTTTATTATTATTATTTATATAAAAAAAAGAGAAAAAAGAACGATTATGTTAGTTATGTTAAGAGTATAGGAAGGAGGAAGGTGGAGGGGGAATTATTAGTGATTTGTTTTACAAATGGTCTTGAATAAAAGAAAACTAAATTATAATATAGCGTATTATTAATTGAAACATTTATAAAAGTGTACTTGTTTGTTCCTTTAGCGTTTATATGTGATAATAAAACCTATTATCGTATCGTATTCATTTGTATTAAAAATGGAATTGTAAAGGGGGAGTTTTGCTGGGTTATCATACGTATACAAATTAACATCCATGAATATAAGATTCTCTTAATTTTGTGGCTCTAGGTTTTTTCATAGTGGCGCCCTCATATGATAATGATTCCAGCTGTAAAGAGTATAGGAAGGAGGAAGGTGGAGGGGGAATTATTAGTGATTTGTTTTACAAATGGTCTTGAATAAAAGAAAACTAAATTATAATATAGCGTATTATTAATTGAAACTTTTATAAAAGTGTACTTGTTTGTTCCTTTAGCGTTTATATGTGATAATAAAACCTATTATCGTATCGTATTCATTTGTATTAAAAATGGAATTGTAAAGGGGGAGTTTTGCTGGGTTATCATACGTATACAAATTAACATCCATGAATATAAGATTCTCTTAATTTTGTGGCTCTAGGTTTTTTCCTAGTGGCGCCCTCATATGATAATGATTCCAGCTGTAATTAAAATTTTTAATTCCCAGCGTACGATCTTTTAGATACAAAAAAGCAGTGGCACAATATATATATAAATCAATGTCTGTATTTCTTCAAAGCAATATACATAATCATATAATTGAATATCTATAAATACAGTATATTTAAAAAAATTTATCCACTTAGGAGCCCTATCTTCATAGTCTTTGTCAACTAACACTTTGAAAGGCTAAGCTTCCTACAATTCTGTGATCTTAATGTTTGCTGCCTGCCTGTTAACTAACACATTAGCATAGCTTCCTTTATTTTTATTTTCTTGTTATTTTTTTCAATTTGCAATATTTTAATGATTTTGTAATTGAAGTTCAAACAATAAATACATGAATTATTGTGGTCATGAAAAACAGATGCTGAAACATTATTATCTACTTTGCAATTTTGATTCGATTTCTGAACTCTTTTTAACAACAGCAAGTGCTCTTTAGTTCTTTTTTCTAACGCACATCTCGATTCACCTATATATCCACTGCCACACCTACATATCCAGTCATAAAGGATACAATTTTTATTTATAAATGAGGTTTTATCTTTAGAATTATTTATTAATTTGTTTAATGTAGAAGGTGTGTAAAATGCAATATTACATATACCTTTATAAATCTTCCTTATTAAATTTACTTGATCATTCGAAATATATGGTATTGATATCCATAGTTTTTTGTTAGCAGGAAGATCAATATTATTATTAAAATTTTTATTCTTATATCTCATATTAAAATCCCTAATAACATTATATATATGATTATAATTGTAACCAACATTTAACAATTCGTTCGAATATATTTCAATATTTTTGCCTTTATCCAATGAATATTTGCAAAGACTGTTATTTTTAAATCAGAAAGACTTCAAACCTGCTGTTTTATGTAACATCCTACATTAAACAAATTAATAAATAATTCTAAAGATAAAACCTCATTTATAAATAAAAATTGTATCATTTATAAATGGATATGTACATGTGGCAGTAGATATATAGGTGAATTGAGATTACATTGAAAAAAAGAACTAAAGAGCAATTGTTAAAAAGAGTTCAGAAATTGAATCAAAATTGCAAAGTAGATAATAATGTTGTTTAGCATCCATTTTTTGACCATAATATGGTTTTAACTTCAATCACAATAACATTAGAATATTGCAAATTGAAAACAACAAAAGAAAAAGAAAAGAAGCTATGCTAATATACAAGTACAAACATGAGTTAATTAACAGGCAGGCAGAAAAGGTTAAGATCACAGAATTATGGGAAGGTTAGCCTTTCAAAGTGTTAGTTGACAAAGACTATGAGGATAGTTGGAAGCACTCCTAAGTGGATAAAATTTTTAAAATATATCTGATTACTATATTTATAAATATTCAATTATATAATTATGTATATATATATATATATATATATATATATATAATGAATCAGGTAGGAGTAGGATCACTTTGATTATATAAATTAAGATTCAAAAAAAGATAAACAAAACTAAAACATATTGTTATTAAATCTTGATCCACTCCAGCTGCATTCTTTTGATGCAGCAAACCAGTTCCTCAGGTGGAGTCAGCAAAATATCCAAAGGTACATGTAGCCAGACCAAGGTTATACAAAGTATAACCTGTGGCCACATTTCCAGGCTACAGAGCTTCTAATCTGCTAAATTCAAACCCCTGCCACCCAAAGCATTTCTATTTCTTTTGAGGATAAATCTCAGGTGCCAGCTAATTACAAGATATAATTAGCATGCCTGGCTGACAGGTAAATAAATTTAGTGCCCGATTCATCCTGCTAGCTCTTTATTTAATTATAGGAAATAAAATATAATAGACCGGTTAATGTCTACACTGACTATTAGTGGCATCATTATTAAAAAAAACTGACCAAAAGTAATTAGCAGACAAATAATTTATTCTAAGATATTTTAAACAAACATAATACTAAAATATTATAGTAAAAAAAGTATACATTTGTCTTAATTACACTATTAATAAAATACGTAATAATAAAGCTTGATTCAATTACATGTTATAAATCTGGATATGTACACACACTTGAAATATAATTTGTTACCTAAAGGAAAGCTTTGCACATATCAATTAAATATATTATGAAAGATTAGATATGCATGCACATATTTGAGTTTATGATACTTATAGGGAACACTTTTTATAGAAGACAAAGATAATTATAGGGAACACTCAAAGATTGCTATTGCTTTTAAAGTTTAACACAGTCTTTTATATGAATATTATCAGTTTATGAATGGGGTATGAAATTGATAAGTACCTAGGATTATGGTCACTCTACTTCGAGAGATATGGCTTCTTTCTCTCTCCTACTGCATGAATTTGAATTATCAACTGGTTGGATTTTGGATTTGTTTAATAGTTGTGGCTCCTGACTGATTCCTACATTCATAAAGATAGACATTTCCTTCTGCTTAGTTCATTATATGGGCATGGCTCTTAAATGGTGGGTTTCTGGTATTCTGGAGGGTCAGGACTGGAGGCTAGCTGCATACTCCAGTTCCTGTTTAATACTGCATGTTAATAATATGATCACAAATTTTAATCTTACGACTGCTATCAATTAAAAGTCATGTGAATCCTCATTGTTCCTCCAATTATCACTTCCATCCAGTTTAATTAATTTTATTAATTATATCCCTATTGTGTTTTGATCTGCATATTTGCATAGATTAATTTAGCTTTGGATAAGATATCATTTTAATTATTTCTCATTGTTTTATTTATCAGTCAAGCAATCTTTGAGAAAATTTAAGTTTATATTATATGCTTTCCTTGTATATATTTTAACTTGACTCTCATTTCTTTCCACACACACATTTTTATTTTTAAGTTTATGAAAAGAGAGAACTCTAGTTTCTTTTTTTTTCTTTTTATTTAGCTAAATTTCTCCTCAACACTTTGATTGCTTTTTCTTAAACTCATATTATAATAATAAATGATGCAGCATTTTGCCCTTTGGTGATCTGCGATTATAAAAAAAAACTCTTTAAATTAAACTTTTTTTAAACTCTTCTAAATTATATTTTTATTAATTAAACCTTTAATAATTTCTTTTTAACGAAATCTGCTTTAATCATTCTAGACAAATAATTTGTAGAACTTTTATTTCTTTAAGTTTTGTTTTACAACTTTTTAAGCTACTTACAGATTTCTTTAATTTTATTTTTTTTTAATAAAAAATAATGCTGGCAATACATTACACTGCCCTCCATTTGAGAGTAAAATGCATCTCTTGACCTATTTTATCTCTAACAATTTTTTGATACTTTCCACTGTAATTATTAATTATTTAATTATTATTATTTTCTATTTATGTTCTATCCTTTCAAGTATTCCAAAGACTTATTTCATTTTGTGACTTACAGTTCTGACCTCCTATTGGACTTTTTCATTGTCTGTCTGGTGGCTCTTTTTTTTCTTTTTATCAATTTTAATAACTGGATATTATATGATACCTTTTCTTCCATGCCCTGTGCTACCACAAATGCATTGTTATTATATTTTTGTTTTATTATGTATGGACTCTTGTAAATCAATTGGAACTTCTTGTAAATGTATTTCTTGGGATGGCTTATAGGGTTGGTTCTTATCGTGGCCTCGTCTCCTACTCTAAATCTGTCCTTGTCCCTTCCTTGTCTCTTCTGCTTTAATTCACCCATCTTCTTTAACCTACTACACACTCGTTCAGCATCGTTCCTTCTATCTATTAGGCCTGCTTCCAATGGCAGACTGGTCTTGAATGGATATGGTACATCCTTCCCAAAATGAAGTCAGATAAGTTTGAACCATGTAGACTAATTTTTGACCATGTTACCATACTAAGTATCCATGGGATTTCCTTCACCCACCTTTGGTGATTATCATGCATGTATACATAAAATAGACACCCCAACTCTCTCATGACCTGTTCACATAGCTTGGACTGTGGGTTGCATATTGACATATGTTTTATTCCATGTCTCTTCATCCATTTTTCCCACTCATAAGATACAAATGGTGTCACATGTTCAGACAAGATATTGCCTTAGAATTCCAATGGTTGCAAAATGTCATTGCCCAAAACCTGTATGATTTGCTTAGCATTTGCCTGAGTCACATGGTATGCTGTCATCAACTTGAAAAATACATCATAAGCCATGATGAGATATTTCCTTTTATTAAATGAAGGCAGATGTCTGTAAAAGTCTATTGCTAATAAATCATTCAGTTGTTGCACGTAAATGGGCTTCAGTGGCCCCACCTCAAATGCATTATTTTTGAGCATATTTTACACTTCTTTATAACATCTAAGATGCCGGCATACATTCCTGGGGTCAGTAGAACCAATGGCTCAAACATCCCTCATCTTTACTTGCTCACAATGTCCATATTTTTGGTGTATATGCTTAATCATAGTTCCCCTCATAGTGACTAGAATAATGATCCACCTTTTTTTATTCTTTTTATTTTTACATTGTAACAGCCACCCTTTTAGGCAGTAGCACTTCCTATCTCTCCACATGGGTTTGTAATGGATGGAAAAAAATCTGGAGACTAGGATATAATGCATATGTAACAGTCTGGAAACTATGGTTTAATGCACCATGATGGCTGCCCCAGATGACATGGTCTGCACGGAAAGGGAAAAGTTGTGTCTAACTACAGTCAGACTTCAGGTCTTTGGGTAGGATGCTGACGAAATACCTAACTAATGATTGCATGTACTTTGAATTGACTAGCTCTATACCTATTTATTAATATCATATATAATTTAGGCTAGTTCATCCACCTCTCATCCCTTTCCAATTCCATTATGCCCTAATATTTGAGCCCAGGAAGAATATTGCCTTTGACTCCCTTAACAGGTATGATCAGATACATGAAGCAACTTCTGCACCTCTGTATAGGTTACAACTAGCATTGACAACACTTAATTTACCATAAAACTATTATATGAAAATGAAATAGGTGTGTGCATGTTACGATTATTGAAGGACTGTTGAATGCCATGACAACTCAATAAACCAGAGACTGGAATAATGTAAACTACTTAACATTTATTAACAATGATAAATGAATTTAGAAATAAAATATTTTAAACAATAATAAAGAAATATATATATATGTCATATTATTATTACTATTTGTGGAATATTCCGTGTAGTAAAAAAGCTAAATGCTGACGTTTCAGTACAATATCAAGTACCCTCCTCAGAGCGTCAAAACACCTCCATTCTGTAAACCAATCTTTCTCGTAAAGATGAATAATGTTAATTCTAATATTTTCACGGATAAAGGATGTCATATTATTATTACTATTTGCGGGATATTCCGTGTAGTGAAAAAGCTAAATGCTGACATTTCAGTACAATATCAAGTACCTTCCTCAGAGCATCAAAACACCTCCATTCTGTAAACCAATCTTTCCCGTAAAGATGAATAATGTTAATTCTAATATTTTCACGGATAAAAGATGTCATATTATTATTACTATTTGCGGGATATTCCATGTAGTGAAAAAGCTAAATGCTGACATTTCAGTACAATATCAAGTACCTTCCTCAGAGCATCAAAACACCTCCATTCTGTAAACCAATCTTTCCCGTAAAGATGAATAATGTTAATTCTAATATTTTCACGGATAAAAGATGTCATATTATTATTACTATTTGCGGTATATTCCATGTAGTGAAAAAGCTAAATGCTGACGTTTTAGTACAATATCAAGTACCTTCCTCAGAGCATCAAAACACCTCCATTCTGTAAACCAATCTTTCCCGTAAAGATGAATAATGTTAATTCTAATATTTTCACGGATAAAAGATGTCATATTATTATTACTATTTGCGGGATATTCCATGTAGTGAAAAAGCTAAATGCTGACATTTCAGTACAATATCAAATACCTTCCGTATCAAAACACCTCCATTCTGTAAACCAATTTTTCCCATAAAGATGAATAATGTTAATTCTAATATTTTCATGGATAAAAGATGTCATATTATTATTACTATTTGCGGGATATTCCATGTAGTGAAAAAGCTAAATGCTGATGTTTCAGTACAATATCAAGTACCTTACTCGGAGCGTCAAAACACCTCCATTCTGTAAACCAATCTTTCCATAAAGATGGATAATGTTAATTCTAATATTTTCACAGATAAAAGATGTCATATTATTATTACTATTTGCAGGATATTCCATGTAGTGAAAAAGCTAAATGCTGACATTTCAGTACAATATCAAGTACCTTCCTCAGAGCATCAAAACACCTCCATTCTGTAAACCAATCTTTCCCGTAAAGATGAATAATGTTAATTCTAATATTTTCACGGATAAAAGATGTCATATTATTATTACTATTTGCGGGATATTCTGTGTAGTGAAAAAGCTAAATGCTGACGTTTCAGTACAATATCAAGTACCTTCCTCAGAGCGTCAAAACATCTCCATTCTGTAAACCAATCTTTCCCGTAAAGATGAATGATGTTAATTCTATTATTTTCACACACACACACACACACACATATATATATATATATATATATGGCTGCAGAAAGGAGTTTGCTATTAACTGAAAGGAGACCCTTTGATTCCTCTTGGAGGCCTTAAAGGAACCAAGCAGGGCAAATTCCTAATGTCCACTCCATACGTTCTTGTCGTTGCAGCTGTTATTACTATATGTTTATTCATATAGTATACGAACATGGATGGGCTACTCACCAACACGCATTAGCCAGCGTGGTGAGTTTATTGGCTTTTTACCTCTGAGTTTAAGATCAAGAAACACCGTGGTCTTTCTTCTCAGTGCCTGATAAGGCAGAATGAATGTTTGTGTAAATGATAAAGATTTTTCCCAATTATACAATTATGACAGACAAAAATAAAGCATGGCCCTTAATCCCAGGAGGCTGTAAAGTCACCAACCAAGGCAGCAGTTGGTGGCCGAAGGCGGAGGGTGCTAAGAATATCCTGGAGGCAGACCCAGGCTGCCATTTGATGATGACTTTTTATTTAGGTACTTACAACTGCAGATCACTTTCAAGTGAAGGAAGATTGCAAGAATTAGAAGAAGAACTCTCTTATATTAAATGGGATATTATTGGACTTTGTGAAGTTAGAAGAAAAGGTGAAGAGACAATTGATTTAAAAAGTGGACATATGCTCTATTATAAAGGCACAAATATTGGAAATACAAGTGGAGTAGGATTCATTATAAATAAAAAGTGGAAGAACAATATTGTGGAGATTGATGGTGTATCAGACAGAGTGGCAAGATTAGTTATACAACTTAATAGCAGATATCAAATGCAGATAATTCAGGTTTATGCCCCAACAAGTTCTCACAGTGATGAAGTAGTAGAAGATTTTTATATGGATGTACAAAAGGCTTTTGATCAGAGTAAACAACATTTTAAAATTGTTATGGGAGATTTTAATGCTAGAATTGGTAAACAAATGAAAGATGAAAGTGTTGTAGGTAATTTTGGCTATGGTAATAGAAATGAGAGAGGACATAGACTCGTGGAGTTTGCAGAGAAGGAAAAACTTTATATTATGAATTCTTTTTTTGAGAAAAATGTTAGAAGGAAATGGACATGGAAGCATCCAAATGAAGGTACAGCAGAATTGGATTATATTTTGACTAACAGGAAATACATATTTCAAGATTGTAATGTTCTTAATAAATTTAACACAGGAAGTGATCATCGATTAGTAAGGGGTAAGATACATGTTAATGTAAAACTAGAGAGACAAAAATTATTAAGAAAAATTATATTTACAGTTGATATTCCTAATCTTCAGAAACATTCTAATGAATTTAAATTAGAACTTACAAATCGGTTTCAAGTATTAGTAGATTTTGAACATGATTCAGATTTGAATGAAATTAATATGAAAATAACTGATACACTTTTTAAAAAATGCAACAAAGATAGCTGGTAGAAAAAAGCAGCAATTGACTAATAAAATTTCTACTGAGACTAGAGAACTTATGAAGAAAAGAAGGAATATGAAGATATGCAAGAATGATGCATTAAAAAGAATTGAATATCTCGAATTTTGTAAAATGGTGCGGAAAAGAGTTGAAAATGATATAAGAAAGTATAACTGTGAACTAGCAAGAAAAGCTGTAGAAGAAAATAAAAGTCTTAAGAATGTAAAACAACATTTTGGTATTGGTAGGAAATTTATATCTGCAATAAAGAAAAAAGATGGAATTATTACTAAAAAGAGGGATGACATTATGAAATTGGTAGAAGATTTTTATCAAGAATTATATAGTAATAAAGAACAAGTACCTCCTATATCTATTACATCTTCCGAATTGCCCAGAATTTTAAATGAAGAAGTGAGAAATGCAATTAAATGTATGAAAAAAGGAAAGGCTCCAGGTAATGATGGAATTATAATTGATATATTAAAAGAAGCAGGTGAAGAAACAGAAAAAATATTAGCAAAGTTATATACCAAATGTCTAAATGATAAAGATGTAACGGATGATTGGAAGAATGCAGTAATAATATTAATATTTAAAAACGGTGATAAAGAAGATATTAGAAATTACAGACCTATCAGCCTTTTATCAGTTTTATATAAAAATTTTACCAAGATAATTACAACTCGTCTACAGAGAACCTTGGATTTTCACCAACCAAGAGAACAAGCTGGATTTAAAAGTGGTTTTAGTACAGTAGATCATATTCAAGTATTGAGAGAAGTTATAGAAAGGACAAATGAATATGAGTTGTCATTATGTTTTGGATTTGTAGATTATGAAAAGGCATTTGATTCTATAAACATTTCTTCAGTGATTAAAGCATTGGATCATCAAGGTATAGATCCAGGATATTGTCATATTTTAAAGAATATTTATAAAAATGCAACAGCAACAATTAGATTACATAATGATACTGGGAAAGTCAACATTGAGAAAGGTGTAAGACAAGGTGACTCCATATCTCCAAAACTTTTTACAGCAGTGCTGCAAGAAGTATTTTGTGGATTAAAATGGGAAACTAAAGGAGTGAAAGTAAATGGAGATTATTTAAGTCATTTAGATTTCACAGATGATGTAGTTGTTTTTGCAAATAATGCTTCCGAGCTGCAGGAAATGTTGCAGGAGTTATCAGATGAAAGTAGGAAAGTAGGACTAAAGATAAATGTTAAAAAGACTAAAGTAATGTTTAATCGATTTGCTCCAAATATGAAAATAAAGATTGATTATGATGAATTAGAAGAAGTTAAGAGTTACAAATACCTTGGTCAGATTATTAATACAGATGGAAACATAATAGAGGAAATTAATCATAGAATTAAACTTGGTTGGAGTGCTTTTGGTAGAAATAACTTGATATTAAAAGGAAATATGCCTATGTGTTTGAAAAGAAAGGTTTTTAACAAATGTGTTTTACCAGTTCTTACTTATGGATCTGAGACTTGGACACTTAATAGAAGATCAATACAGAGACTTCAGACCACTCAAAGAAGTATGGAGAGATGTATGTTGGGAGTAACAAGAAGAGATCGAAAACGCAATGTATGGGTAAGAGAACAAACAGGTGTTACTGACCTCATTGAAAAAATTAAAAGATTGAAGTGGAATTGGGCTGGACATATTGCTAGAAGAGATGATAATAGATGGACAATTGAAATTTTAAACTGGATTCCAAGAGATTGTAAAAGACCCAGAAGGAGACCACATGTAAGATGGATGGATGAAATAAGAAAATGTGTAGGGGTGATGTGGAGAAGAGAAGCTAAAGATCGGAGAAGATGGATTAAACTTGGAGAGACCTTCATCCTGCAGTGGATTGATAATGGTTGATAATGATATATATATATATATATATATATATATATATATATATATATATATGCATGTGTCAAATATGAATTTCTACCATTCTATCAGTTAATAATTCTATAGATCCATACTCTTTTACCCTATGGTAGAAATCCATTTATGATGCTCATTATTTACAAAATCATGGAATATACAAGAAAAATAAATATTAATGATCTAAAATGATTGTGATTCTGATTTACTAAATTAAACATCTATTGTCTTATTTGTAATAATATTGCAATTTATTACTGCAAAGGCAACCTATTTGATTTAAGTGCTCCCAATCTAAGTTTAAATACATATACCATAGATAAAAAAATTTATACTAGTTGATTAGTCATTCACACTGAAATAACATATAACAATGGTTAATCAACAATATAAAACATATAAGATGAAATCTGTAATCTACCAAGTGTGGTAATTTAATCTCTGTAAAAATAGATGGAAATCTTATCTCAATATATACATAGAAAATCGATGAGCTGACCTAGATTTTATTTACAATCATATAAAAGAAAATAACTAAATTAACCACCACCCCCATCTCTGCTAATTCTAAAAATGAAATTTTTCACAGAATAAACTGTGAAGTGCTCCATCGGAGTACGAAAATAAAACACAGATAAAAGAAAAATCAAACCAAATTTAGAATATTAATCACTTGCTCAAAAATGATAGTTGAGACAAAGTTAATTGAATCATCCTAGTAGTAGTAGTTCATGATGCTTAGGCATAGTAAGTTCCAATAAGCAGTTTAGTTCACCAAATCATTTTTTTTGGCAAAGGATTGATCACGCAGTGATGTCTCCTGGCATTGTTTAAAATAAACACAATTCATTTCTAAATATTCCTGTGCATGCTTCTTTTTGAACTGCAGACATCTTCTTGGGTGTTAGAATAAAGTAGAAAAAAAATAGAAGTCTTATGCAAACATGTTAAGGAAGAAAGTGATCACACCATAGCACATTTAAAACAAAATCTTAATTTCTATCATTTACCTGGTCTCAACTATTATTATTTTTCATTTATAGGGAATGAGTCCAATCTAAAATATTATGATAGATTTATGTTCATATATTCATTTCTTTCTCCTATCTCAATTTGACATTGATGAGGAAATTTAGATCAATATTTGGTGCACTTGAGAATTTTAGACCTTGAACTAAGTCTTAATGCACTCTTTCACTTATATGTCCTTGGGTTGTAGTCCAAGTGAACATAAAATTTTAAAAATCCTGAAAATATGCCTAATTTATTTTTGTTTAAAAAATAATTTCATGTTATCAAACAGTTTAATTGGACTTGCATACATAAATTAATGTGATAAAAATGATGTTATAAAATGGAAAATATTGAGAATCACTGTTGTATTCTATTACACAAAACATCCTCATTGAAGAAATCTTTTCAAATCATGCAAGAGTTTTGGGAGATTCAATTATGAAATTGTCATTTACTGAAAAATGCAATATCAAAACACGAAGTTCAACCATTCTTTAATTAAAAATGAAAATATTTAATTGATGCATTTCAACATGTAATATAGAGAAATACAATAAAGATAAAATTATAATCTGCCAACAAATCATAATTAAAATGAATTAACTATAAAATTTTATTTCTTTTCTTTAACTACTAAATCTATCAATAACGTTAATCTGCTTAAAAGAAAAGATTAAATTGTGTTTGACAATTTAATAAATAATTTGCTGAGGATTGCTTTTAACCCAGGGGGGCAGGGATCATAACCATAGTGCTTCAACTTAATGGCCAAACTGGTGTTATTATTGAACAAAACACAACATTAATATTTGCTGGTTAATATGTAAATACGTAATTAACATATTCCATTTTTGGGACTAGGCTATACAAGAGTCTTTTTTGTTTATCACATGGGTGTTATTAGTGATAAACCATGTCTTTTTAAATTTTTTTTTCCTGTCATTACAAAATTACCTGCAATGAAAATAATTGCAAAGCAATCTATTATAAGGAATCACGAGCTAATAGCTCCATTAGGCTAGGATAACATCAATATATATATATATACATTGAGCCAGTTTGATTTCCGATTCAATGGTTTTATTACTAAAATTAAAAAGGGAAAACAGCTGCATTTTCATTAAATGTCTAATGCTCAATTTTTTTATTATTATTTAAAACACATACACATTTATATTTTAAAATAGATTATTTAATGTTTATAAAATTGATTGTAAAATAGTTTACTTTCACCATCTGTTTTAATCAATTTGATTAAAAACAGGCAAGCTTGCTAATTATATATTCCTGTTGCTTTTATTGTAATTATTTTTAAAGTTAATTCTAAAAAGCGGAGATTTAGTTTTGTATTTGTCATTTTTGTTTCAATTATTCTTGGTTGGAAGTCTTAAATTAGATTGAGCAGGAAATTGATATTTGCCCTGCCTGGAATATAGAATGGACACTAATGAAAGTTTTGTGCAGGAAATGTAGCGAGGCAATGATAGCCCACCAATTTTTGGAGAGAGAAGAGATTCATTATTAGATACACACTTGGATTATAGCCTGCAAAGAGATACCATTGTGAGTAGCTGTTCGGACGTTTAATTCCTACTAAAAACTTAAATAATTATTGACAAACTTTGTTGCTGTGCAAGATGTTGAAATCCACCACTGTGAGTTTTGCCATCATTAGAATGTCTGGCTAATTTAAACAAAGGATGGACCCACGCCTACCAGCTCTTCTTCAGTCATGCCATGAACCTCTAAAATAAACACTGCCTCTACCTTGCCACTGTCAAAGGACCTGAAAGATGAACTATTATCAAAAGTGCGCACTCGTCACTAAATCACTAGAACTCTGCCTTACTGTAAGCTAAACTTTTTCCTATTCTAGCCAGGGTAAATAAATTGCATTTAATTAAATCTCCACTCAATCTAATGATAAATATGTTTTAAAATGGTATTAATTGTTTTTAATTATTTATCTGTATGTACTTTTTTTAGTATTAAAAGTGTGTCTTGGAATCTTAGTTTTAAGATTCCAAGTTTGTTTGCAATTTTCGTTTATCAGAGGGTGCATTAGGAGATTGTATTTTATATGTTTAATATATATCTGATTATTTCATTAACTCTTACAAAACGCATTGGCGGTTTTCATAGTCTTTATTTATTCACCTGCCCTTAGTTGTAAAATAAAGAATCTTTAAGCATGTTTCGTTTGTGCTTTTTGTGCAAACAACAAAATCTTTTTGCTGGCTATTTGTCAAGTTATTTCTTCAGGTTGTCTGAAAGTAATCATTTCTTTCTGGATTATGTAAGATCATAATCAAATATCTTTTGCTGTCTTGTAAGTGAGATCAACCACATTTACTTTGAATGTAGTATTATGCGCAGCAGTCCTGTGGCATTTTAACGACAGTAATTAGAATATTACTGCTCGGATGTCCATGCTGGTATCATTGATTTCTGGTGGGACAGTAACTGTTTTATTATCCCTGATTCAGGAAGCTAGAATTGTTGTTTGTTTTTGTAATTTTACAACTGGCCAGCAAAAAGATATTATCCTAACCATTTCTTATATTTTAAGTGAGAGAATTTTATTGGCAAAATGTTTAATGTCTTCATGTTTGTCATACTCTTGTGCACTCCCTGGTAAATATGCATATGTTACTATAAGCCACTTTTGTATTCATGGCTAAATGTCTTCACTCTATTGCACAACTTTTAATAAAATTAATAAAGTGTTTAAACTTAATTTGGCTGACGTTTGTCTTTGTGCTTTGATTTCTCAACTGTCTAAATAATATTTAAGATATTTTGTTTTTCCCTGAGTGTAGTTCGGTGCCCTTTTGATTCTCATATCCTGTCCACCCTAAAATAAATGTCTAGTTTCTATTTTCGGACTAGTGGCGCCCCCGGTGTCAGTATATGTGAATCTCAAAGATCTTTCTCCCATTACAATATATATATATATTCTCATACAAAAAAAGAGTCCAATGTAAAGACAATGTTTCTTGAGCATCAAATGGATTCTGGCCATGATTTCCATTCACAGAATATTAAAATTGTTTGTGCTAAGCACAACAACAGGAAAAGAAAATTTAAGGATGTATAGTTTATCACTAATAACACCCATGCATAGATAAAAAAGACTCTTGCATAGCCTTGTCTGGGAAAAGGAATATGTAAATTACATATTTACTTATTAACCAATGAATATTAAAGTGTGTTTTTTTAATAATAATGCCAGTAGTGCTATGATTATGACATTTCTTCCTCCTGGGTCAAAAGCAATGTTTAGAAAATTATTTATTAAATTGTCAAATAAAATTTAATCTTTTCTTTTAAGTGTATTAACATTATTGATAAAATTAAAGTGACTATTGAGGATTGTAAAATATGATCAAAATATATAGATTAAAAAATAAACGTTTTTGATGTTATCATGATAATTAAAAAATGTCAAAGAGAAATAAATAGTTAATCTCATATAATAAAAAATAATAAAGTATAACTATTATTTAATAGCTACAAGAGTATGCCATTATATTATTGTTATCATAGCAATGAAATACATCAAAGATGTATAAATTATTAATTCAGATACATTAAAAAAGGCAATCTATTTTTATCATTTGCAGAATATCATCCTAATCATATGGTCTCTTCACTGATACTCATCTATCTATCCCATGTTAAACTTAGGATATTTATTATTCAATGAATAATAATTAGACATCCATTTGTAGATTAACATTGGATTGCTAGCTAAGTTTCTGTAAGTTACATTTAAAAAATGCTAAACTTGATTGTGATCTAAAAAATTGTAAAGATTCAACCTACTAGGTTCAAATCCAAATGATGGCATGGCAGATTAATTCACTAATTCTTAGAGGAAAATAATATATATTGTAACCAGTTGGCTTACATAGCATACACTAATATAGTGTATGTGCATAAATATATACATAAAATAAAGGAAAAGTAGAAATAAACACAGACAAAAATTATAGTAGATATTTTCTACATTTACTGAAATAGAAATAAATAAATAATAACTCTGATTTAAAATATTGTTTTATAAATTAAACTTTTAAAAGGTCTGAATAAATATAAATATTGTATTATTATTATTATTATTATTATTATTATTATTATTATTATTATTATTATTATTATTATTATTATTATTATTATTATTATTATTATTATTATTATTATTATTATTATTATTATTATTATTATTATTATTCTGATTTTGAAATGTAAAAACACCATACTTATTTTTGGAATTTTTTAATTAATTAAACAAATTTTTATCTATTAAAAATCCCCTAAGTAAAAAGATGTATATAGATTCCAAGGGATTAGAGAGATAAAAATAAAATTCTGTTTTTAATCAAGGTGTTGTTATAACACCTCAGATGATTTTATAAAAGGGGCTGATAAAAAATATCAGTCAGTCTGGGTAATAATTTTTGAAGAGAACAGGTCAGCTGCAGCTTGTTGAAGTTTACAGCAGTTGGTTTTAGCTGACCGTATAGTTGGCAGAATAGCTACCATGAATTGATATAGCTGAAGGCAGAACATTAGATTCATGAGTTGCCAATATTTCCTTTGCAGGAGTTTGAAATTCACATGGAGAAAATGACCCACTTCTTTGTGCTGAAATTCATAGCCTTAAATGTGCAGAGGATGGTTGATTGCCTGAAATCCATCAAACCAAGAGAGCTGCTTGTCTGGAACAATCCTAGACTGAAAGGAAGACCAACATTTTACATGGATTACATTTTTCCTGATTATGACAGTCACTAAAAACCAAACTCACCAAGAAAAATCTTCCAGCTTGCTGAAGAATTAATTACATGTATGCTGCATCAGATATATTCGGAAAAGCACAGATAAACATATATATAGCTGGTGAGTTATTTTAAAATAAATCATATAAAAATAGACATATATGGAACAATACTATTTTTAAGTCGGTTAAAAATCTATATATTTTAAAAGAATATAAAGTAATTTTGCTTGAATAATTCATTGACCATCTGATTTTAAAGGCAAAAGAGATGTTTTTGAACAATAATCCTCTTGGACATTTTTTTTTAAACATTATATTAAAAAAAAAAGGTAAAGAATCGATTATTCAATAATTTAATTTAAAAACATTGATAATTAATCAACAAATACCTGTCAAAAATTGACTATACTTTTTTTAAGGAAAAAAAAACTTATAAGTTGAAACTAATTTTAAATTACAGTATATCTATATTTTGTTTATACATGCATGTATATGTATGAAATTTGTGCATATTTTCCAAAGAATTTAATAATGAAAATTAATATTATTGCTGTTAAGTTAAAATATGATGTAAACGTCAGCATGTGCACACACACATATATGTAAAATTACATTTTGAAAGTGATACATAAATTTGTACTTTTTATGCTTATGGGGAGTATATAGTTGGACAGGGCTGTTTGGATGCAGAGTGTTCATGATGCTCTGAAATATATGCTCGGCACTGTCTAGACCTAGATATTGAGCTCCCAGAGTAGTCCAGCAGTGTGGAAGTAGGCCTCATGAATAGGCCCTGGGTCTCATGAATAGACCTCATCTATACCCCTAAGTCTCACAGAGATGAGCAGGGTTGGCACAATGCCTTTTTTTTCTGGATACTACTTTTTGAGGATGATCTGTCTAAGTACTTAGAAGGGGCAGTGCTTAAAAATGAGGTATTTTCTCACGATGTCATGGAGCTTTGTGTTCTGATAGTCCGGCTTGGCTCTCTGTTTATCATGGCATGGGGAGCTGCAGTTCACGTATTCACTTTTACTATCTAACCTTGCCTACTTCATCAGCATTAACTAATCAAGCAGAAAGACATTTTAAAACATATATTTTTTGGATTCTATAAAACGATATTATCTTTTGTTTATTAAAAAGAGAATAAGAGACATTTTAAAAGTGAAACAAACAAGCAAATAACTTTGTTTTAAAAGAAAAAAAAATTGATAGTATTCATTTCTTTTAAGAAACTAATCGATAAAGAGTGGAACTTACTATAAAATAAGAAAAGCAATTTATACATTTTCAACAATGAATAATTGTGAAAATAACTTTTTATTGTCATAACAAGTATGTAAATTTTATGAAATTATTAATTATCAAAGTATTGTTATTTATTGTTTGACAAAATTAATTTGCTAATAATCTGTGCAATTCTATATATGTGTTGTAGTAAACCTAGCATAAGTATTTGTATTATTTAAAACATAATTTAAAAGCTTAATCATGTATTGTTTTTATGTAGAAATTAAATATGTTCAGAAATCACACGCATGTATGTATGTGTATATACAATTGTATTGCAGATACCAATGCTTGTCAATTATAAGATATATGTAAAATTATAATCATTTCTTTTGTTAGTGAATATTAATTGTATATTATAAATCATGCATCTGTGCACATATATATGTAAATCATAGTAAGAATTTGAATTTTGAATACTAATTATGTAAATCCATGTAACAATTCAAATTTTCAATAGCAATAATGTAAATTACAAATGTAATAATTATTTTATGTTTAATTGAAATGTATTCCTTGTAAATTATAAAATGCCCATCTGTGTATGGATATATATATGCATTTATAGAATCTAATTGAGAAATATTGTAAAACCATGTAATAACTTTAATCATGTAACTCAATATATACTTTTCAAAATCAGAACCCTTATAAGACCTTAATTTTTTTTTTTTTTGTTAATAATAAATTTATATTTAATTGTTAAAAATTGCTTCCATCATCTCTTGGTCACATACAGTAATAGAGCTTGTGTTCTCTGGGCTAGATTCTTGCACGGATAAATGGGGATGTGTTTAGCGCTCTTTAAAGCCCATGCACTATATTTTATTTTAGTTCAGTCTTGTTAAAAATTTAAGTTTATAGTTGGCCAATACAAGTGGCCTGAGCATTGATGATGATCAGCATGTTTTAAATGTCCCAGCATTATTGTTTAGATTTTCTGCTTATGTATTCTAATGGATGGGCACTAAACTGGTGCATCCAAGTTATGTTTAAATAATTGCCCAAGCTGGCAAAGGCTCAATAGTTATCCTGGTCTACAGAAGACCCATTTCCAATCCAGCCACAAGGTTGACTGTTGATTTATATTTTTTATTGTTCAAATCCAGCCACAAGATGGTCTGTTGATTTTATTCGGATATATTGTGCTGATTTGTTAATTCCCATCAAAGATGATGATGGATGGTTATTTCTCTTGAGTATTTACTTGTACTTATTTTTTTAAATTATAATGCTGATGGATTTATAGTTGCTGGCTGATCTCTCAATGTTCTCAGAGATTTTCTAATCTCATACTCTTATAATTTAATTTTACTGGGGTTGATGATGTTTTTCCATCACCCCAGATTCACTTCAACTTTCACCACTTCTTGATACCCTCCCCCATCCTGTTACAAATGGTTACCTAACTGAGGGACAATGATGATCATGTACTGTGGCAATCATTACACATGGCTGTCCAATGTACAGCTGATGATGATCACATATTGGTGATCATCACTTCAAAATTATTAACTTGATCTCAAACCATGACTGAGAAAGAAAAAAATATGCATTTTATGCTAAATTAATTTTAAAAATTACTGTGAAATATGTGACAAGACTATTGATGATGATTATAAAATAGTAATTTTCATGTGTGTTTGGAGAGGTTCATGTTTGGAGTTAAATAGAAAATCAATGATTTTGGAGATTGGATTTGGTGTTTGATTGTTGAAGATTGTTTAGCTGTATTTTCAGTTTTGATAATGGATGAAGATTTTTGTCATTGGCTTGAGGATGCGATGTTTTTATGCAGCTCTGAGGGTGTTGTATCTCCACTATTTGCTCCAACCTATTTTTTATATTTCATATTGTTTGTGATAGGGCAGTTAACATAGTCTTGCCATAATTCCAGCCTCTAAGTCTCCAAAGAAAAGGAGCAAGGCATAGTTTGTATTTCCAGCCCATAAGACTCAAAAGAAGCAAGGCATAGTTTTGTATTTACCAGACCCTCCATGAAAGAGGCTTTGCAATGATTTTGCATTATCTTTATCATGGGTTGTAGTAGCTTATAGGATCTCATTTGAGGTAGCACTCTTGGTGTTCATGGTATATTATGTACTTACAGTCTGGTGGTTGAATTCTTTGTCTATCTCAAAATTGCAGATCGCTATTCATTCTGTTTAACTGTCAGATGTCTGTCAGATCTCTAAAAAAAAATTGATGAGTACATAGTTTTGGATATGAACTTTGTTTTAATTATATATGTAAATTATGTAAATATTGTTAAAAAGGTGTTTCATTTTTATTTTCCTTTTCCCTCAGACCAGGGCAATGTAACCAGTTGGCTTACATAGCATACACTAATATAGTGTGTGTGCATAAATATATACGTAAAATAAAGGAAAAGTAGAAATAAACACAGACAAAAATTATAGTAGATATTTTCTACATTTACTGAAATAGAAATAAATAAATAATAACTCTGATTTAAAATATTGTTTTATAAATTAAACTTTTAAAAGGTCTGAATAAATATAAATATTGTATTATTATTATTATTATTATTATTATTATTATTATTATTATTATTATTATTATTATTATTATTATTATTATTATTATTATTATTATTATTATTATTATTATTATTATTATTATTATTATTATTATTATTATTATTATTATTATTATTATTATTATTATTATTATTATTATTATTATTATTATTATTATTATTATTATTATTATTATTATTATTATTATTATTATTATTATTATTATTCTGATTTTGAAATGTAAAAACACCATACTTATTTTTGGAATTTTTTAATTAATTAAACAAATTTTTATCTACTAAAAATCCCCTAAGTAAAAAGATGTATATAGATTCCAAGGGATTAGAGAAATAAAAATAAAATTCTGTTTTTAATCAAAGTGTTGTTATAACACCTCAGATGATTTTATAAAAAGGGCTGATAACAAATAATCTCCAGTCTGGAGAGTGATTTTAAAGAGAACAGTTTGGCTGGCAGTTTTAGAAGAGTTAGCAGAAGAGCTAGCTGTAAAGTTGGCTCAAGTATTTTGTGAAGAGTTGGTAACTGTAGCAGAAAATAGCCATAGTAAAGCTAGCTGCAAAGATGACTAGTATAATTATCAAGACAACTGCCATGAGGATTTAAGAATGCAAGAAAGTGGCTGCTCTACATTTCACTGGAGGAGTTTGAATTTACATGGAGGAAACAGGTCAAGATTCTTTGTAATTCATAGCCTTAAAGGTATTCTGGAAAACAGCTTTCTGACCTGAAGCTTACAAAATCCAAATATAAGTGGAACTGACTACAGAAAGGAAAAAGCCAACCATACCTGAATTATGTACTTTTACCTGATGATGACAATTTCCTGGAATGACCAAAAACAGCTTGCCCAAGAAAGCAGCTGAATAAAGAAGTAGTTATACGTATGCTGCTGTGTCTACATATGCGAAGAGAAGCACAGATAAACTTGCATACAAAAGTGAGTTGTTTTTCAATAATTTATTTGATGGACATTTTTAAATCTATATTTTTAAATTTAAAGATATTTATAATTAGTTAAGAGGTAACCTAATAAAAAGCTTTCTAACCTCTCGAAAATTGACTATACTTTCTTTTAAAAAAAAAAAGAATTAAGAAAGCTGTAATAGAAGTTAATAAACTGAGGGTTTTTTTAATATTGATTAAAAATGTAAATTTTATGTATATTCAAACGCAATTCGTAATTGTAGAAATTATTGTTATTTATTGTTTGACAAAATTAAATTTATAAATAATCTGTGTGTACATATATCTCAATGCTTGCCAAATAGGACATATATGCAAATTTAAGCATTTTGTTATTGAATATTAATTGTAAATACCTAAATCGTGCGTCTGTGCGCATATACATGTAAAGTTTAATCTTTTTTTTTATTATAATTATTTTATGTTAATTGAAATGTATTCCTTATATATTATAAAATGCACGTCTGTACTGATATATATATATATACGTTTTGAGTGAACCTATTGGAATATATATGTAAATCTATGTATTTTATATCATTTAAAAGTGTCAATTAAAAATATTTATATGGAACAAGTTAAATATATTCAGAAATTTCATGCACATGCATGTATGTGTGCATATATCTGTCAATTATATTGCAAATACTAATGCTTGATAAGTATAACACATATGTAACATTTTATCTTTTTTTTTATAATTATTTTATGTTAATTGAATTGTTTTCATCATATATTATAAAGCACACGTCTGTGTATATATATATGCATTTAAAGAAACTAATTAAGAAATATTGTTAGTGTAATAATTTGAATTTTGTAGTAATCTTGTTAATTAGTGTAATGACTTTTATTATTGTATACTTTTTAAAATCAGAACCCTTATAAGACCTTATTTATTTTTTTTGTTGTTATTAATAAACTTATATTTAATTGTTAAAAATTGTATTCCATCATCTCTTGGTCACATACAGTAATAGAGCTTGTGTTCTCTGAGCTAGATTTCAGACATGGATAAATGAGGATATGTACTTAGTGCTTTGGGGCATCCAGAGATGATCAATCATCATCCTGGTTGGCACAAAAGAGGATACTCTTTAAAGCCCATGCACTATAATTTATTTTAGTTGTCTTGTTAAAAATTTAAGTTTATAGTTGGCCAGTACAAGTGGCCAGAGCATTGATGATGATCAGCATGTTTTAATGTCCCAGCATTATTGTTTCGATTTTTGATTATTGTGTATTTTAATGAATGGACACTAAGCTGGTGCATCCAAGTTATGTTTAAATAATTGCCCATTAGCCTGGTCTACTGAAGACCCATTTCCAATCCAGTCACAAGGTTGACTGTTGATTTATATTTTTTATGGTTCAAATCCAGCCACAAGATGGTCTGTTGATTTTATTCTGATTTATTGTACTTATTTTTTTAAATGATAATGCTGGTGGTTAATTATGCTTGTAGTTGCTCTTCTGAGTTGCTGGCTAATCTCATCAATCTCACAATGATCTACAATGATCTCAGAGATCTCAGTGATGTCATGCTCCTCTTATATATATTTTATATTAAATCATTAAAAAAATACTTGGGGTTGATGATGATTTTTCCATCACCCCAGGTTCACTTCTTTCTATTTAATCACCCACCCCCATCCTACCACTCCGCTTCCATCTACTACCCCATCCCATTACAATATATAATAAGAATTTTGAATTGGTTTCTGTGAAGCAAAAATATGCACTAAGAATATCCTGTTATATTAGAAAACTTAAAATATACATACACACATAAAGATGTATCTGCATACATATGGTTATGCATGTATAATTCTTAAATAATAATTATCATATTATATATTTATCTACTTTTAATACATATGTTACTGGCTCTTTTGACAAGAGCATGCTAGGCAGTAATAAAGCTAAATATTATTAAAAAAACTACCTTTTCCGTGTGTATTTTCATTTTACCAGATATCACGTTGACACAGAAAAGAAGAAAATTAGTAAGAATTGAATAACAATATTATTATAAGGTCTAATGCCTACTATTAAAAAAACTGCAAATAAAGTCTTATTAAAATGTATAATGTAATAAATGTATAAGCATTAATTTAAATTATACATATCAGAAATATATTACTTATCAAAAAATACTTACTTCAAGTGCTGTACTGTCAGAGGAGATAGCTGTAAATCTCACAATGTCACTAAAATATATTGTAACAGAATCAAAGCTTTCTGAAGTTACTGGTTGACTAAGTTTCAAAGAATTGGCTATACTTTTTGGCAACATGGAATACAGTAAGTCTTCAACTTTGTTTTTTTCTACATTTAATTCTGCATTTTGATTGTTTATTTTAATTGCATTATTTTTTAAAATTATCAATACTTTTCTGAGTGATATAATATAAAAAATAGTCATAATAGGACAAATAACTGTAACAGTAATCAAAATACTAATTGAAAATATGACATCTTTAGTAGCAGTTTTTGTTAATTCATCTAAAACTCTGAAGAGGTCCTCACAGACAGAATCTTTCACTATTAACATATAATTCACACTCTCTGCCAACCCTGACAACCACATTTGTAAAATTATTTGAAAGTCATCTGTTGCTAGTGTACTACCATTATATGAATTTAAAATTGCATTTGACATATTTATATCATAATTATTATAGTTTATATAAAGATTTTCTTCTAATGATTTTATAGAATTATTCTGGAAAGTAGCACTAGCAATTGATCGAGCAAAGTGCATCTCAGTTATACTTCTATGCTTGTACTCTGTAAGAACAAAATTATTTAAAACATATATAATAAATAAAATGCAGAAAGATGTTTTCAATTAATTCAACATAATCTTTTTCAAATACATATAATATATGGGCCATTAAATATTGGAAAATCTCAATGTTTATTGAGGAAAAAAAAATAATTAAGGAACAACATTTTTTATAAAATAAATTTAAAACACCTATAATAAATAATTCACAAACTTCTGTATTTAATGATCATGAACTAAAATGTAATAAAAATTTTGGGTTCAACTTTGCTGAAGACAGAAGTAATAAAAAATAAAATACAAGAATCTATTTTTTATTCTATATACAAAATAATTTATTTCCACAAAAAGAAGCTTAAATAAAAATTCAGAAGTATGGGATTTTTGCAATTTGTATATTATTTAATGTTTTAAAGATTCAATTGTATTTTAGATTTATTTATTACGTCATAGTTCATATGAATGTTTATTCATTTACACATGCACACACATGCACATGTATAAATATAAATACATATTACATTTTGATACTTTAATGTTTCTTCGTTTTTCCTCTGTATTTTCTATTTCTTTGCCTTTTGTTTTTTTTTTTGTTGTTGTTGTTTTTTGTTTTTTTTGAAATTAGAATGGTCGAAGTAGCTGCTAATAATGAACATAATGATTATAAAAATTATATAAATACTGTACACTTATTTTCTAACATTTTTTTTTTTGATTCTCAAATTCATTTTTTTTTTAGATTTTATATTATTATTTTATTAATAGAAAATAGTATGCACATACAATAATTCTGTTTCATCTTTTTCTTCTTATTCTCCTTTTTCTTCTTTTTATCATTATTATTATCATCATTACCATTTCTAGCAGTGAAATATAAAAAATTCAGAATGAAGCAAAATCTATAACAATTTTGACTTTAAAATGTTTGCAACTCCACTACGATATGGTTTTAAAAAAAGAATAATTTAACATTTATTTAATATATTTTAAAACGTTAAAATAAAAATTCTTTACAATTAAGCTGAAAAATAAAAAAAATCATTGACTTAATATCTGTGTATTATGAGAGATTTTACCAATGTTGATTATTACAAGTGTGCCTTTTTTATGATAAGATCATCGACTCTCATTACAACAAAACATAGGCTACCAAGGAATATGTTCTCCATGTAAAAATAGCTGATTACTATTGGATGAATAAATGGGTGGGCTATAAATTGGATGTGAAAAACTTTAGTCGTTCTGAAAAAAATTATATTCCAGCCTGGATTTGAATTCACATTGGGTTCAGAGTAGACTAACATATTAACAACTTTACTGTGAGACCAATATTTAATAAATGAGTTAATTATTTAAAAAAGTTTTTATTTTATTCTACATCTATCATTATAGAATTGGTATTTGTCAATTCATAAGTAATAAAAGTTGCAGTATATATATATATATATATATATATGTGTGTGTGTGTGTGTAATTTCTTGAAATGATATTTACTTTTTATGCATCATCTAATTATTTTATAAAAATTTATTGCTACCCAATAATGAAAAAATAATTATTTCTAGTAATACATCTTTCAATATCTATTGATTATCAATTTCTCAATTTAATAATTTTATTCTTTATATATTACCATTATGTTTTATTTGCTACTAAAACTTAAATGTTAAAAATGTCTGTATATTTCATGAAACCTTAATTATAAGAGCTTTAGACTCAAAATACAAAACATTTTCTTCATAAAAACTTTGTGTACAAAGAAATATATAAATATGAAAATAATAAATAATCAATTTATTGATTAATATTATTTCAAAAGATTATATATATGTACAATACTTATACTTAATATTAAATTTTCCATCAGCATTATCTGTGTCATAAAGTTCAAATTAAACATTAAGAAAAAGGGCAATATTATTTCTACCACTGTTAAGATTATAAATATAGGTACTCAGAAATTCAGAATAATATAACAAATAGTGCAAAACTAAATCAGGAAAATCTTAGCACATGAATTTTCTTGTTTAGGTAGTGTATGAGCTTTTAATATTTTTTAAACTCATCTTATCTAGTAAACATAAAATTAGAGAATTGATCTTTTATGAGCCATTAACATCTTTGCTTTCATGCCTGTTGTTTACATTTTTCTAAATTTTTGCTTACTTAAGATCTTAGCAATAGTAGGAATCAAATTGACTTTTTTTCTAACTGCTTAATTCAAACTTGTGACATAAGTAGCAATACTGAATGATTTAACATTAAATGAATTTATGTTTTTCTATATTTGATTTCAGTATATCATTATGCAATTTTTTTTATATATTTAGTTTGGCAACATTCAAAGTTTACTGAAAATGATTACTAATTAATCATCTTATAAACATAGAATGGACAGTTGTTAATTTAAGAGCTGTCAATATCTGGATTCATTTTATTTCAACCCTATTGTTTATATTTTTTTCTGAATTTCCTACGACTTAAGATTTTAGTAGCAGCTGTAGGAAAGAGGTTTGCTTTTTTTTTCAGTTATTTAATTTAAACTTTAGATACAGGTAATGCTGTTGGAAGATTTAACAATTAAATGATTTGATGTTTTTTTTTTGTATTTGATTCCAATATATATTTATGCAGTGGTTAATTTTCGCACATATGTAAACACACAAATATATATATATATATATATATAAACACACACGTGTATATATATATAATGGAAGTCATAACTATTTTCAAACTAATAAGTGACAAGGCATACATATCACCAAAACATGTTTTATCGTGGAAAACTAACAGATATATCAACAGTTCTATCATTCTAAACACATACTCACTGCTAGAACATTAATTATATCAAGTCACATAAAAAATATTTTTAAGCTAAAGATAAAAATGGTTATGCATATAGGTATTAAAAACTTTTTTTTTCCATTTATCTCCGACATAATATCTAAAATTAATTGTATTTTTCAATAGTTTTAAAGTCTTCATTAGTTTACTCAAGGAATATTTTATGTAAAAATATATAACTACATTAATGCAACGAATATGTGGGATAACTTTATGTTCTGTTAGAAAGAAGGCAAAACAAATGATAAGATATATGCTAATTTTTTTAGTATAAACGGTATCTGTAGTTTTGTTATTATTGTTTTACTAGAACATGTTGAAACATAAACTGCTGAAAATATTATACATATATAAAACAGCTACGCACTAAATTTATATTGAAAAATATAAACTTGCCTACATATTTGATCCGTTCTTGCCAATCAAATTTTTCTTGTTCATTAAAATATTTAATTCCTAATAGATATATTCCCACTGCAAAAAAGAAAAAGAATAGATTGTCAAACAATATTCCTTATTTTAGATGTATTATTTTTGTGATACATTCAATCTACAAATCATTCACTTTGAAAAATCAATCTACAAATTCAAATTACTTATAATTAAACATTATAAGGGACTTGAACTCAGACTTTCAAACTTCCCACAACTATCCAATCAATCTTGTATAACTGATACACATGATCACATACATGTGAAAAAGATAAATGATCTTAAATATACGTATTTCATGCTGAATCAACACTCATCAGTTGATCCAGATTATCTCCTACACACACACACACACACACACATATATATATATATATATATATAATCAGAGCTTGGTTTTATATTAAGATAGCAAATCTACAAACTCTAATGGACACGCTGCAATCTTCTCCATTCTCCAATTCTTCAGCATTCCATGTTATTGAAAATCTAATATACATGTATTTAAATATTATAATTAAACATATAAATAGAAAAATCTGAATGTCATTTATGTGTGAATGTTCAGATATTTTAAAATCTCTTCCTCACTTAGAAATCAAAAACTATTAAATGGTATGAGAGGTTACCTCTGAGTGATAGTTTAATAATTTTTACATGATTGGAGTAGTGTGCCACAAATGTTAATGATTTGATTGATTACAAATATTTGTTAAGAGCGTTTGTCAATTTATTTTATATATGAAGTTAAATGTCTAACACTTGAAACTTGAAGTTATCTCAAAATGTATTTATAATGAGAGGTAATAGTATGATTTTTATTCCAGTGGATATTTGTGGTGTGATAAAGTTAATAAGAACGATATACTGATAAAAATTAAAATACTTTATATATATATATATATACACACACACACAAAGGGAAAGAGAAGGATGGATAATAACTAATGCTTATTCTTAAATGTCAAATAGAATGCATATATTTTTAAAAAAAAATCCTGATAAACTCTAATGCACATTTCAATCAGCTACTAAAAACCAAATCGTATATATTTCTTCAAATGCTAAACATTAATATATTTTCTTTCATCAACTATATGCCAACTATTATAAGCTTTAATAACTAGTAGATACCAGATGGTAGTGCTTAATAAATTTCTTTTCTATACTGTTCAATTCAATATATCTAGATTAGTTTCAAACACAGAGCTTTCATCAGTGAGGAGCTTTGGATTTTGAAATAGTGCATCTGAAACTTTATAATCTAAGGCAATCTACTTCGAGCAGCCATCATCTAAACTTATTTGTTAAGTTATTAAGTTATCAGCCAAAATTGAAAAACATAAATGTTTTTAATCTAAGCCAACTTGCTTGTATAGTCATATAAATTTGAAATCAATTCAATATCTATATATTGTGGTATCTAGTGTTTTAACAACTATCAGTATCTCTACACTGAGGCCAGGATTTGATTTAAAACCAATAAAACATCATATGATTTTAGCTTACATATTGCTGTTTTAGCAGCATAAAATTTATTTCATATCTCTATGCCACTTAATGGCATCTATTACAATTGCATAGAGAGTTAATCTCTAAACATTAGAAATCTATTAGCATAATAAAGAATATATATAATAAATATATTATTTATAATTATTTTTATGAATAAAACTGTAAATGAAAAATTCCACTAATTAAACATTTACATCAATTATATCTATTAAAATTATGACAGTATAAGATCTGACCTACTACTGGAAAAGTTTATTACACAGCAAGAAAATAAATAACATTGTGATACTTTGATTTTTTATTCCTGTATATGTTTACTGTAATGCTTTATCTCTATATAATAATTACTGCAGCACTTAAAAGAGAATTTCTTTTAAGTGCAACAAAGCATTAACAGTTAACTATTTTCATTGGCTACTGTCTTATTAATATCTGACAGTATTTTTATGAGTAAAATTATAAATCGAAAATTACCCTTATTAAATATTTATATCAATTACAACCATTAAAATTATTAAATTATATATGGATATATAGTAATGGAATCACCCACAAAGGAGTGAAATAATAATAAAATATATGCTTACCTAGGGGAAAATGATTACCAATGGATGACCATGTGCATGGTGGAGTGACAATATAAAAGTTTTTACACTAATTTGATAATAAACAGGCAAAACTCTCTACATGTATTACCATTCAGTGCAAACCAGAGTAATCAATGGATGCCAGAAGGCTTGTGCATAAAATCCCCATCTAGTGCCTACTCATTCATTATCCCCAGACTAGTTTCTGGGTTGTGGCCTTTGTCAGTGAGGAGCCTTGGATCTGAGAGCACTGTACCTAGAGAGTTTTGCCTGTTTTAATAACAGTTATAAGCAAGCATAAGAAATAGTAATCATGTGATGTAATTTGATAATAGTCATGAATAATGATCAATTGGAGCTTATATCAAGTTCAAGCCTGTATGCAGATCCAGCCACATTTCCTAATCATTAATCTCTCCATATTTATAGTATTCTGATGCAAATATGAAAATAATATACTTGAATGTTAAATAACAAACTTAATGACAAAATATTCTTAATTATTAATTTTATTTAACACAACAATAGAATGTAAATAATCTAAGTCTTTTATATTTACATATTCACTGAAATATGGAATATACATGACAGAAAATATTTTGAAATTAATATTTTCATTCCATTATATCACTGAATTTAACTATAACAGCAAGATAAAAAAAAATATTGCCATATTAATTTTTACTAATGTAGAAAATGAACAGTTTCAAAGGCAAAATTTCTTTTGATATTATAATTCAAATTATTATTTATTCAATAAAGTCATTTTAAAAGTTGTTACCAATTTTATCTTATTTTTGTTTTTTGTTGAGCTCAACACTTTTAGACAGTAATACCAATTTTAAAAATGTGATATCCAAGAAATGTGATAAATTTGTTTTCACTGGCAGTACAATTTATATATTAAATTTAATATTAAATTATTATTATTTATCAGAATATGATGTCATTTGATAGATGTTTTTGTTTAAATATAAAGTAAATTCTAAAAAAAAATGCCTTTGACTTTATTAAATTACATTGTGTTCAAAACAAAAGCACTATTTCATCATTCAACTTTCAGGCAGGATGTGACATATCATCAGCCAGGAAGCAAACCTGTTAACCTAGGACAACTGCTTGTAAAGCAGCTGTCACTGATCTCTCAACCACCAATGCTTGACACAAAATCGTTTTTATCTGACATTTGTTTTTAAAAATATAAATAAATGAATATCACTATATAATAAATCTATCAATTTATGTTTTAAAAAATTTTTAAATTTTAATAATTTTTACAGTATTACAATTATATTCTAACATATGATCACTGATTATGTGTTAGAAAACTAGCTTGTGTCCATTTTCTTTACAATTTTATTTATTCAAAATATAACATTCTATTTTAGAATAGGTTAATGACTTCAAGCCAGTCAAGACAAGATTTAATAGTGATTCAAGTTTCCAAATTGTTACATGCCTTGAGATCAATAAAGAAATTTTGGAATTAAAGTACTATGGTTAAATCTTATTCAAAAATATAGCACTATTTTTAAAAAGTTAGAAACTGCAAAGGGACAATAGAAACGAATCAAGGCAAGGTTTAATAATGATTTAAATTGCCAAATTGTCAGATATCTTGACATCCATAAAATTGTTTTGGAATTAAAATATTATATATAAAATATTAATAAAATTACTGCTAATTTTTTTTTTAAGTTAGCAATTTTTCTCAATGGGTGGTGAATTGGCACTCATAGAAATTGTCTCTTGGGAAGAATAATAAAGTGATTAACAATTAAAATTTATTTATTATAAAAAGCATGAAAATGATTACCAAATTGGGAACATAATGGTATTCAAGACATTGCCCATCTGAAAGATTAACTAGATTGGATAACTCTTCATAAAAAATTAAGATAATCAAGAAAATATCATTTTTTTAAATAAAAGATCATGCCTATAAAACTTTTTAAACCTAAACTTAAGCATATTAAGATTTTTATTTTATCATAAACCATATATATATATATATATTAATGCTTTATATAATAAAATAAAAATTTTATCATAAACCATATATATATATATATATTAATGCTTCAAGTATAAATAAAATGCAATTAGTTTTTTTTAAGTAAAAGAACACACTAGTTTAGACAATTCTTTATAGGAACAAATTTTACTTGTTTGATTTTATTGCTGCAAAAATCAATAAGTAATAAATATGGATTTAACCTTTAGCTGATCAATTTTTTTTTAAAGAAGCTCACTAAATTTTTAAATATTTATTTGATCAAATTTACTTTTACTTTGTATATTACCTGAAATTTTGAATTATTCATTAGAATATTGCTAACAAATGGTGCAATTTTTCTGTGCATAGCATGGAGAAACAGCACCATGTAGTGAGCTAGATTGCTGGTAGCAGACAATGTAAGCTAAATGTGCTTATGCATGGCTATCAGTACCACCAAGTGGGCAGTAGTGCTGGCAACTAGTTGGCATAAGGTTTCTGTGTGAACACATGGTAAAAAGTATAACCTAGCTGCTTGAACTTGCATTTCTGCTTTTGGCCCCCTACTCTGAATACTTCTGCATGTTGACCCAAAAACAGTGCCTCATGCGGCCACATTGGGCATAAGTTACAACTACTGAAATATATTTTAGAAATGAAAATCATTTTTAAAAATATTATTTCATGATTGAAAATAAGTAAAAAATATTAAATTGAAATACCTAATAAAAATGATAATAACAATAACATTAAACTACTATAACAAACACATGATCACCATTTCTTATGCTTACCCAATCTGTTCCAGAGTAGCTATTTCATATGGAGAAAAATTACTGTGTTAACATTATTTTTATTAAAGGATTATTCACATAGTTGGCAAAAATATTAAAATGAAATAAAAAATCAGACTTATTTTAATTTAGATTTGTAAAAACTAATGAATCATTTAAAGCTAATAAAATATTATTTAAAATCTCTTGTTAGAGGAATCTATTATGAATGATTGCAAAAATTTAGCTGTGCTTCAGTCTCAGAATTTAGAGATGGAAAAATAATAGGGCTTTTGCTGGATCCTACTAGGTTAGATAATCAGAGTAGATATGTAATTAGTGTTAGGGTATATATATATATATATATATATATATATATATATATATATATATATATATATATATATATATATATATATATATATATATATATATATAATAAATAAAGTCTGATATCTGTATTCATTTCACAATATATGTAATATACAAATCAATATATATATATCAAAATACAGTACAATTTATATAAATTATATTCTTTTAGAAGCACTTTTGACTATACACTTTGTAGTCTTTATCAACTATATAACATTATATAGTTGATAAAGACTACAAAGTGTATAGTCGAAAGTACTTCTAAAAGAATATAATTTATATAAATTGTACTGTATTTTGATATATATATGATTTGTATATTTTATATATATATATATATATATATATATATATATATATATATGTTAAAACGAAGATTTGCACGGGTTAAATATATAAAATACATATTTTGCGGGTTCATCCGTGTTAAAAACTTTTAATATCAATTTACTGACGTTTCGACTTGGTCACACAAGCCATCCAGTATATATAAATGTATAAGATAGATAAAGAGGATAATAGCTCATAGCTCATGGAGGGTAGTCATTCTGACTTGTTTGATTAATAAATTGATTGATTATACTCACTGCCAATACAGTTACTATCATTTTCAAAAAGTAGATTATATCCTTAGAGAATACTTTTTCTATCCAAAGAAGTTGGATGCTATAGTAAATAGAATTAAATCATGCAAAGTTTATTTAAAAACTATATAGTAGTTAGTCATATGCATGGATTCTACAACTCATGCTTCCAGATAGGACTAATGAATTATTGGCTATAGATTTTTATGAGTCTCTTCCACATTTCAATTGTCAAAAATTTATACTTGTGACATATGGTGAGTTTACAAAGTATGTTGCTGCTTATTCAGTTCTCAAAACTGATGTGAAAAATGTTATAAAGTGTCTTATCAATCTCCAATTTTATCTAGTAGAAAAGCCAGCCTCTATTTTGACTGATCATGCTACTACATTTATATCCAGTACTTAGAAACACTGTATTCAGAAGCAAAACAAGTTATGAGCTCTATTCAAAATTCTCAGTCAAATCCATGTGAGCAAATAATGTGAGAATTAGGGAGATTGTTTAGGATTTACATTGACAAAAATTATAGACAATGGGTCAATAGGCTACCTGATATTATTAATTATATCAATATCACAATTAATTAATCTACAAAGTTTACCTTAATTTGAATGTATTTTGGAAGACCTGAACTATTGCTTATCAAAGCTGACATTTATAAGAATGTTAACAGTGAACTTGATTAGGAGAAGTCTAAAATCAATCTTAGAAAGATGTCAAAATTGATTCATTAATCCAAATCAGATCCACGTTCTTTTAAAGTGCAGGACAATGTATTAGTTTGAACCCCTCATATCAGCAATCCCCAAAATCATATGTTCAAAAAGTTTTTAATCTATATGAAGAGCCATACCAAATTATAAGTCAGGTAGGAGAAAATGCATTTATGCTCCTCACACCTAATGGAGAGGTATCTACAATGCACACAGCCTAAAACATTTTCCATGTGGATATAAATGAGAGTCTTTATAGAAAATAAATTATTAACTTAAATATAAAATAAAATGCATGGTATATGGTCATGTAGTAATGATGATGAAGTTTTTCTAATGAATTGTATTTAAAAGTTTATTGTATTGTGCTAATTCAAATTGGTGGTGTTTAAACTTTTCCTCCTATAAATTCCAGGGAATTATAACATTTAGCTTTGGCAGAAACTAAATGCCAAGTCAAATTTTGTGCCAAAACATATAAAAAAATGGAGTTTAATTCTGTAATTAATAGATTTTTATTAGTGCTTTATAATTTTCTAATTTTTGCATATAAAAGTTACTAAATCAAATATCTGAAAAAATATTTTGACAGCTTAACTTATAATAGTTTTAAGGTTAAATAAGTGTTAACATGTTAAGTCTTCAAATTTTTAAATAGCTGATAATGTAGATGATAAATAATGTATTTTAAGTTAATAATGCCAATTTAGTCATAACTTCATGACTTAAAATGTTTCCAAAAAGCTTGTATTAATTTTTAAGATTAAGAAATCAGGTTCAAATCCTATATTTTGGTTTGCTGGTACATAAATGAAATCTATAATATTTTAGTTCATTTTAATTTTGACATAATATTATAGTTAAAAATATTTTAAATTCATTTACTTATAAAGGTTTAATAAAGCTGATAACAAAAGACAGAAATTTGAAGTATTAGATGATGAATATTTGGACAAATGTGTGAATAAAATTTTTAAATTTTAATATTATTTATTTTAAAATATTATTTAATGTCTAGTTTTAAAAGTCAATTTAAATTTATATTCTGAGATTTGTCTAGATTTAAACAACATAAACAAATGTATTAAATATTATTTGTAATATTTTTTCATGTAAATAATGTAAATTTCAGTTGTATAATATTTTTTTTATTCTGGTGTCTATAATTTTAAGTAATTATTTTATTTGCAACCAGGAAGTGTTTAATTGATTTTTTTTAATTGTCTATACAAAAGTTGGATTTATTTTAAAATATGAATAAAAAAATAATTGATTTTTACTTGACAACCTTCCCTAGTTACATTAGATCAGGGATTTGAACTAATCATGGAAGAGGTCATAGGTTAAAAGGATAATGATAAGTCTTGTAAAGTGGTCATATGACTACTACTAAAAATAGGTGAGATTGTCACCTGATTATAGTTCCCAATCAGTTTTTAATTATATTTTGTTAGTAGCAGTAGAATTGTTAAAAAACCTTCAGTTAAATTTTAAAAGTGTAATATTCCTTAAATTTTATTATTTTTAGCTTAAGTATGATAGGCTTAATTACAGTATCTGTGCACAATCATCTGAAATGAAACACCAAAAAAATGAAATTTTTATATCTACCAACTTTAGTGATAATATTTAATTATTATCATGTTTAAAATGTTATCTTTTAAATTTTCTGTGTTGGATAACTTCAACAGTTACTATTATTATTATTATTATTATTATTATTATTATTATTATTATTATTATTATTATTATTATTATTATTATTATTATTATTATTATTAATAATAATAATTATTATTATTAATAATAATAATAATAATAATAATAATAATAATAATGCAAGAGCTATTGTCAGTTTCAAAGCATGCAAGAATATCTTTTTACATTTGAACTTGCCACAATATAAATAAATTTCTTAATGGCAATATTGACATTAAAAATATTAATAATATCCTGATATTTTATTTAAATACTCATTTCATATCAAACATCACCCATAATTTATTTACTTCTAGTAAATGACTTTCACTTCAGGATAAAGACTTTTATTTTACTATAATGAGTACTAGTTTTAACAAGGCTGTAAACCTTAGCAATGAGCGTCTGAAAAAATCGTCACTAGGGACCTCTGTAACAGATGTTTAAAAAATTTATTTAAGTCTGCAAAAGAATATTAAATTAATAATGGCTTTTATACTTCAATAAAAATTTATTATTGATGTTATTCTAATAAAAATATTATATTATTAATTGAAAATCAGCATAAAAGAATTTCCTTATTACGACTATTTTCTTCCTTTGAAAGAAAAAATCCATTTTAAAGTGAGGTAATAAAAAATCAACTTGCAATAAACTACTTAATTAATATTATGAAAAATTAAAAATTATTTATCTGTTATTTTAATTGTTTTATCAAGGTATTAATGAATTTCATCCTTATTTCTGTAGTATTCTTAATTGACTTAAATGTGAATGATTCATTATAGATGTGTAAATCCTATATTTGAACTTTGCTAATAATAAAGACAAAATATGATGAAATGGTATTAATGGTCTATCATCCTGTTTCACCTATTATGTGCCATAGTAGACTTCTTTCCTAGTTCAAACCTCTCCCAGTCCACATATATAGACTTATAATAATTTATTTTGACATGTAATAGTGTTTATTTATGTGTATGTGTGATATGTGTGCACATCTAATAGTAATATTAATGTTTGTATGCATATAATGTATATGCAGTTATAATTTTAAACTGATTAAATTAAAATAAGTTGTGTAAACATCATTGTATGTGTGGAAGCACACCTATGTATATATGTGAAGGGAACTGTGATGTGATAGATTTAGTAAACACTACAAATTTTCTAAATTATTTTTAAGTTATTTAATTTATAGACTTGTTGGTATTTGCATATAAATTTTAAATTCAGGTGTGTCTGTCTTATATATATAGCAGAATATTGACAATTTAAATCTCTTTTAAAAAAGAGAGAAATACCTCTCATTAAATTGTAAATTGAGAACCAAAGATTTTTAAAGATTTAAAAATAAGGTTAAAAAGAGCAAAGACAAAATCATTAACCTGGCACCACTTGTCAATAGCTAAGACAGCTCTTTTGTTCTTGTTAAAATTTATGCTGGTTATTAAAACTTAAAATTGAAAATTAAAAGTTGTACACAACTTTTAATGGCTTGTGAGGGGAGATGAGAGTTAATAAAAAAACCCAAAAGTGAGATATCAGGTTCACTCATTCACTTTTTCTACAATGAAAACCATGGGGTAGAGAGTGACCAGCTTCTGTTTTTCTTTTGGAGAATTGTCGCAGGATGGGGACAAAGTTCAAGACCCATGGCCTGCCAAGAAGACATTGAACAAGCCAGCTTAGTGGAGAATGCCAGTATCAAATGCTATGAAACACCTCAGCTAGAAGATTGGTAAATTTTTTCCTGCAGATCTCTATAAAATTAAAACTTAAACTATTAAATTAATTCATAATTCTAAAGCTAGCTAAATGTTGAGCATTCATAATTAATAATTTGTAATAACTTTTAACAAGTAAATTCTGTAACCTTTAATTTAATAATAATAATCTTTGTAAGAATCTTGCCTGCTAATAAATATTTATAATTGATAATTTTCTTAACATAATAACTACAATCAGTTATTACTATTTATCTATCTTTCTGGTCTGTGATCATGCCTATTTTCTATTTTATATAATGTTAATTCATCAATTTATGTTATGACATTCAGAATATAGATTGATAATAATAATAATTTTAGAGAGATGATTAGATGCTCTCACTTAGCTAATTTATATTGCCTTTTAGCATACCTATAAATATACAATCCAAAAACCTACTCTTATATATATATATATATATATATATATATATATATATATATATATATATATATATATATATATATATATATATATATATATATATATATATATATATATATATTAGTTAAGCTACTATGTTTTGGCTTCTTATATAATTCATGTTTGCATATTAAATGTTTATTTAGTTAAGTAAGAGTGAGGATATTTTAAAGCATATTATAAACAATTAGTTAATTTTAAGCCCCAAATATGCTTTACTCCTTCTTAGTTTATTCTTATAAACTATACAGATTACTGGGTAAACTAAGTCACTTATAATTACTCCTTTTTAGCATAATTTAAGTTGCTAATTTATGAACCGTTATATAGTAGTTTCACAGAATGAAACTATAGATTTAGCGCTTGATTAATTTTAATATTTATATTTAAAAATCATTATAAATGTGTCATTATAAAGCACACAGATGCATTATGTGCCTTGCCATATATATTCTTATTAAAATGGACTTTGGTTTTAAGAGTCACCCCATTATTCTTAGTTCGAATAGCTTACTCTTTTAGAATGGGTACACAAGGGTCCAGATTGTTTTATAAGCTGCTTTAATCACCTGAACTAAATGTTCATGCATTTTAAGATAGCAGGTCATACAATCCATGGAAACCTAGTACTTGGTACTGAATCCCATGTGTAACTGCACATTCAAGCTGCATCTCATTTATTTTATGCAGTGCCATAGTCTCAGAAGTTATGCTACAAATTGCCAATTCACCTTCCATAATATTATTTGTTCAGCATTGATCTGAACCTCATATCTAGTTTATATAATGCAATCTGCATAAAGGGCACAGTTATTGATCATTACATAATGTTAATAGATTAGTTATATATGTTAGTTATCATTCTCATATGATTTGACTATTAGCAAACCTCATAGGGATGGGATACCATAATTAAGGCAATGAATAATCTGTAAATTAAAATTGTAATAAATTTTTTAAAGTGTATAAAAAATGAGAACCTGTACTGAAATCCTCTCATCATTGCTACACCTGTGTGTGTAAATCCTGATGCAGTTTTTATATTTTGTATTATTTATCTTATATTTCAATAATTAAATATTTGAAACTTATAAATGTTTAGTATGTTATTCGTAATTCATTACTAAATCTCATCCAAATCTACTCTGATTTAGTACTAGTTATTAATATATGCATTATCCTGCCAGCCATAGATGTATGTGTTTAGTTAAATTATTAGTAATTTAGTCATGTATTCCCTGAGTCTTTTGCTCCACCCTTTGCTACTTCCAGCAAACAAATTAAAAAAACTCTGAGTGTAGTCTCATATATGTCATTCATAGGGTAGTAATTCATGGAGTGTTGGTGGAGGAACTGAGATGCGATCTGATTCGAAGTCTCAACCCCTCATCTAGATCAGCCTTGGGATAATTTGCTTAAACTCTGGCTTTTGTTGTGTGAATGTACAAATCTGACCATTATAATGATAAGTAATTAATTTTAAATGTTTACAAATGTATTTAGGCAAAAATAGATAATATACATCTATCTTATCACTCCTTCATCACTGGATTGGTAAAGTATTATTATTATAAAGTATGTTAAATATTCATAAATGGGACACTACTTACATGAAGGTTATTATCATTGTATGAATGCATTGAGAAGTGAGAACTTTTTGATAATTAAGCAATAGAAAGTTTATTTTAGTCTGCTGAATTATTTTATTTAATTCAATTGTATTTTTTTTTTTATAAAACATAATGTAAATTTTAATCCTTTTGTTATCTAAATACTTAATAAAATATTATAATCTATTTATGGATATTTTGCTAAAAGAGTACATGAACAATGAAATTAATAAGAATCACTCTATTGAATTATTTAAATATTAAAATTACATCTAAGATAAATATATTTTGCTTAATAAAGCATTATTATTTGATTTATTAATTTGGATCACTTTAATTAATTTGATTTGCTTAATTCAAATGACTGTGCATATTTATTTCAAATCCTTTTCATATTTGATGATCATATTTATTATTCTGTGAAAAAATTAATTATTTTAAGTTCAAAATCTATAAATAAAAAAAAAGTTAAAACTCCAATTAAAACATAAAGCTTAAAATTGAAAAAAAAAGTGATTATTGAATAAATATTTTATAAAACATATTGTTCATTTTTTAAAAAAAGTATTAACTTGTGGATAAATACACTATATATTAAAATATTTTATTTCCTTTTTTTTAAATCGAGAATTTCTCAATTGACATTTATACTTCCTAAATAAGGATTTTTAAAATAAAATGAAATATGTAGAAAAAAGTATTAAATTAATATATATTTTTAAATTTATTTTTGATGTATTTGATTGTTCTATTATTATTATTTTTTGTAATTAACTAACTAATAAAACTAAATTTTTTGTAATGTTTTTAATTATTTTTTTTAAAGAAATGATTCATAATTTTACATAAATGGGATCATAATTAAATAATCATATATATTAAAATATTTTGTAAATAATAACTAAATAATTCAGATTATATATAACTGACCAGGAAGTAACTGAAGTTTCCAATGAGTTATATAAAATTTGCAATCCTATCACAACCATTCATCAGCCCAGAAGTCAAACCAACATCTCACACCAAATATGTGTCTATAGGTAAGGGTTGGTCTGACTTCTGGGTTAATGGATGGGTGTGATGGGATTTCAAACATGATATAACTCATTAAAAGCTTCAGTTATTTCTTGTGTAGTTAAAAAATATTTTATAAAAATTATTTTTATTATTTTTCTGAATATTTTGGTTATGTGGGCATCCATAAATTAATTAATTCAATCACTAAAGTGATTGAATGCCTTATAACTTTAGTTGAAGTTAAATATAAGAACCAAAATAGTGATTGAATTAAAAATATTTTATTTTTAGCTTATTATTCATGAAATTAAAATTATTCTACACTTATAAAGTGTGATCAACAGAGTAGCTAAGATTAAAAAAACATTAATCACAAAAAACTATTTGCTAAGCCCTTTCGGTACCATGTACCAGAATCATGGCAACATATTGGAACACTTTATATGTGAAGAATAATTTTCATTATCTGATTGAGTTTTTGCATTATTTATTCATGAAATTAAATAAAAGTATTATATATATATATTTAATATTTAGATATTTTACAGTGGATTTTTTGTAACTATTCATATTCAAATTTAAGGATTGAAAATTTAAATAATGTTGCCATGTTACTTGTATATAAAATGGCATTCATATGCAATAAAAATCATTTCCAATATTTTTTTGTTTATTAAGACATCATTTTAAATAGAACAATAAAAAAAATTAAGATTTCATCCTTTTTTTTTTCTTTTAATTAGTCATGTAATTCAATGAAAATGTATTTTTAAAAATTATACCATCATCTATTGCACCTCATTGAAAATTTATGAACTGATATTGACATGGTTGGAAATTTGGTTCACCAATCATTTTAGGCTGGACAATCCTAGAATATTGCATTATCATTGGTGTCTAACATGTGTACAAAATTTGGAAAAAATGTGTTTGCACAAACATGCAATACCATTTTCATGATTAGTGCAGAGATATGACCAATAGCATGAAAAACTAGGAATAGTAATTCTGTGTTAATCAAAGTGACTGAAGGTAATAAATTAAATGGATGTATCTGAAGATAGTAAGTTAAATGGTGTAAAGAGAGATGGAGATAATTATAATCAAAGAGTGATAAATATTAACAACAATTATTAATTAATTAAATTTAAAAAGCAGATAACTTTTTCCAATTTTTATTCAATCACAATAACTTTTTATTAGACATATAATTTCAAAATTAAATATATAATTTCAATAAAACAATAAGTATAAAATTACATCCAATAGCATATAAAAAATATTTATTTCTATAGATGTCATTACAATAGTAAATGACCAATATTCAGAATCCTGACAATAAAACAAAGACATCTGAAATGTAATATTATAAAATCAAAAGAAATCTTCAACTAAAAATAAATATTCTAGTTATCTTACCTGTTGCTTCAACAGATCTTATTAAATGATCACACGCTATAAATTTTGACCACAATCGGTAATCATTGCTAAGATTAATTTGCTTTAAAAGAGTCGTAAAACTACTCTCTAAAGTATTAATATACCAGAAAAGTTGATCAACTTTATTTTCACAAATCCTAATTTGAAGACGAGCAAAATTTAAGCCATTTTTCAAATTATTCAAATTTTTTAAAAGGTCTGGCGAAGTTTCTGCTACAAATGGCCACTGTTTTAAAGACATCAGCTGTGTATCAGTATCCAAACAATCTTTCGAGTTTTTACTTAAATTGTACCTATACAAAATATATGTTTAGATAAAATAGTAAGTCAAAAATTATTAATTGAAAAAATAATGACTCCATATATCAAAATTTTATAATTGTAAATTATATATTAATACTCAGAATTTTAATGTGTGTATTCATATACATATATATAAGGCAAACGTGCATAATTCTAAATTGGTGATAATATCAGTTAGCTAGTTTTTAACAAACTTTAAAAAATCAATCAATCAATTTATAGATAATACACTCTTGTCAACCTTGACAGTATCCTAAATTAACCAACTAATCAGCTTTTCCAGAACATAGCATCAACATTGCTCTTTAGCTGAAAGAGTTTTCACTGCTATTATTCCAATGTAATATATAAAATCTTTTATTTAATATATAGCGTATATGAGCACAGACTTTCACATGGCCCACCACTCTCCAGTCTATCTCATAACACATGTATGTCGAAAAAATAAATAATCACCAATATATATATTTCATGCTAAACCAGCCATCATCAGTTGGTCCAGATTACCATCTCTATACATATATGTCATAAGTGCTCAGATATATATGAAGATAGCCAATCTTTATATTTAAATGAACAGGCTTCAATCCACTCCACGCTCCAACTCTTCAACCGTCCATGCAATTGAAAATCTGATGATGGAATGCTCAAAGACCTCCCTGAGACAGAAATTCTTGTCCCCATGTTGACCTAAAGTCAATTTGACCCCTCATGTACAGAACATAATACATTTAATACATATACAAAGGATGGGCAGACATTTTTTATTGTAAATTTAAAACTCAGAAGATTAATTTCATTTTAAAAGGTGCTTTAATTCAAATGCAGTTTTTAAAAATATACATATTAAGTCTAAATGGCACAGAAATTAGCCTAGGCAAATACTAATAAAAAGGTGTTGCCAATGAATTTATTGATTGATTTATTTAATTTTTGTTCAGAATAAATTATTATATATATATTAAAGTGAAAATTCACGTGGATAAAATATTTAAAGAAATATTTAAAATTTATCCAAATATACATTTGCTTGTCCTCAACATTATCAACATACCAATGGTTTAGTTGGATTATGCCTGTCTATATTCCAGTAGAAAGGAATTTTAAACTGCATGTTTATATATATTTAAAACTTACATTCCATCAAACATTCTTGAATTGAAGATATCTGAAAAAGATAAATAAATAATCTTCAAATCCTTTTATCAATGTCTTTAGTCAAATATCTAAAGGATGTGATAGAATGTAAGTTTTAAATATATCTCCAAAAAATAATCTACATAGAAAACAGAGATGAAGTTATATTAATATTGACTCATGTTCATGTTTAACTAATAATAAAAATAGTAATAATAATAAAAAAGGCATATTATTCTTTAACTGAGTTTAAAGTTTATAATTCAGCTAGGAATTATATAATTTTCTTTAGACTAATATACAAGTAATAATAGTCATTAATGTTTTTATCATAAGTAAATAATGTCACTGATGTAATTGTTTAGGTATGCATGTGTGTGTGTGTTTACTGGAAGTTTTTTTCGCATTACATTATTGCTAAAACGGTCAAAATAATCACATATATTTATGATATCAGCCCCTTCCTATGCGATACCAAAAATCTCAATCTACTGACAAGGCAACTTTTTGTCTAGTCTAAGATTTTAATATGGACACTAAAGATTGACATTTAACTGTAAGAGATTGAGATTTTTAATTCATAGAAGATTAAATAGACACCCCATTAAACAGGAAAATAAAATCTGTTCTGAAATTAGTGATTTTTAACTTTTAAACTACACTGAAATTAATTATTATTAAAATAATAACACTGCTTATTTGGTCAAAGATAGATTGTTTTATAAATATAAACCCATGAAAGCAGCCCACACCTATTCAACACAAAAAGTCTTCAATTTACTATCAAGGCAAATTTTTACTACTGAAAACGGTTGATATCCACTTTCCCCTCACATTTTGCTGAAAGAGATTGAGATTTTTAATTCATAGAAAATTAAATAACTCCCCATTAAATAGGAAAATATAATTTGTTTTGAGACAAGACTAACAAATTATTATTTTTAAGTTTCAAACTATATTGAAAACATATTATTTACATAATAAACCTGGTTTTTCTCAAAGTTAGATTGGCTTATATATATAATCAGAAGAAATTTGCCATCCACTCCATATTATATAAACTAAGCATACTGCCATATACACATGAAAAAGATAAATGTTTTCCAATATGTATATTTCATCCAGCACCAGCATTCAACAGTTGGTCTTAATCATCATTTTCTATACATCACATGGTAATACATGTAGAGAGTTTTGTCTGTTTTAATTTTCTGTATATACATATAATATGTGTTCAGTTTATATTAAGATAGCAAATCTTTAAACCTTAATAAACAGGTTTCAATCCTATCCATTTTCCAACTCTTCAGCCATCGATATCATTGAAAATATGATAATGTCATGTTCAAAGCCCTTGTTTTCCAGTTTTTGTTGTCATACCTATATTTACAATAAGTCATTCTAACTCTTCTTATGTAGCACTTAATCCAAGAGAGATGGGTAGAATGCAGGCTGAGTATGTAATACTTAACAACAAATATAATATTTATATGGGCTTAAAGTTTTACATATAAGGGGTCATAATGACTTTTGGTTAACATGGGTGTGACAACAAAAATATGCAAACAAGAACTTTGAACATGCCATTATCAGATTTTCAATGATATGGATGGCTGAAGAGTTGGAAAGTGTAGAATATTGAAGCCTGTCCATTAAAGTTTGATGATTTGCTATCTTAATATAAATCAAGCACTTATTATACATATGTATGGGAGATGATGATCAGAACCAACTGATGAGTACTGGTTCAGCAAGAAGAATGTATATTGAAGATCATTTATCTTTTTCACATGTATATGGTAGTGCGCATCAGTTATATAAAATGTAATAGATGACTAAAGGAAGTTTGAAAGTCTGAATTCAAATCTCCTCTGATTACATCTAACTTAAAGTATATATACTATTCTTGTATTTAAGTATTACATATATATATATATATATATGTAATACTTAAATATAATACTAGTAAATATATCTAGTGAATATATATATATATATATATATATATATGTTCACTAGATGAAGCTTACCAATAGTCCCAATCAAGCTTTAATTTATAAGTGTCAAAAGAGAAAGAATTCAAAATCTCTATTGGAAAGTCCTCATCCCTAGACCAATTGGTTTCAAGCTTATGGCTCCCCTCAGTGATAAGCTAGGACTCCAGACACTAGATCTAAAATACCAACTCAAAAGTCAGAACTTATCTAATATGTTACTATCAATTTGAAAAACTGAATTTTTCAGACATATAAATGTCTTCAAATCCAGCCTTATAAACCAGATAGCTTTTATAAATTAAAGTTTGATCAGGGCTATTGATAAGCTCCCTCTAGTGAACATTTTAATACAAGCTTAAAAGCAAGTTACACAATTTGTGTCTTGTTTTTATTAATTATTATAAATGTACCCTTGAAGGCTTTTGTGATGTTATACTGCTGAGGCTTTTAATATATGATGAAACTGAACTGAGTTCAGACCCATATAGCTATCTGATTTGTAAGGTTGGATTTGAAGACATTTACTTGTCTGAAAAATTCAGGTTTTCAAAGTGATAGTAATAAATTAGATAAGAGCTGACTTTTGAGTTGGTATTTTAGATCTAGTGTCTGGAGTCCTAGCTCCTTACTGAGGTGAATCATGTGCTCAAAATCAATTGATCTGGGGATGAGAATTTTCTGATAGAGATTTTGATTTCTTTCTCTTTTGGCATTTATAAATTAAAGCTTGATCGGGGGCTATTGGTAAGCTCCCTCTAGTGAACATTTTAATACAAGCTTAAAAGTAAGTTACACAATGTGTTATTATTTAATATATATGTATATATAATATAAGAGATACCCCATAGCTATATTATTTGAATCACATTCCCCCTTTAAATACAGAAAGCTTTATTTATTTAAAGGGGAAATGTGACAGGAATAATATAGCTATAGGATGTTTCAAATATTTTATATAGATTTTAGTTAGTGATATGCATTGTTTCTATTTGTTATATATATAAATAATCCCAGTGCATATATATATATATATTATAACAATCCGAGAAAGAGACTTAACATAATCTGCACTACAGGGCGCCACTAGGCATTTGAACCTAGAAAATTTATATAGTAGGCAGATACGTAAGTTTAAAAAAAAAATTATATTGGTTGATTCCGGTCGTTAGCCCATTGTCACTAGCTCAGTGGAACAGCAGAGATAATAAAATAATTCTTATCTAAAAACATTTTCAAATTAAAGGAAACCACTGCCAGAAATTAACACACAAACATTTATTTACGCACATATATAATATTTAAAATTATTTTAGTATCAGTTTACATTTTAAAATTTAACTTACATTTTTATCTTTTATTTTAGATTTTAATTTACATTTTAATTTTTATAAGTTTACATTTTAATTTTTATAAGTTCGCACAGATGAATTTATAAAAGTTTGTTTTATAATGTTGACTATAGATCGGTTACGTAGATTACATGGTTAAAAACATTTCAAAATAAACATAAACGATCAAAATATAAAATCATTGGTGGAACTGCAGAGGGAAATTTATAAGAAACCCAATGGCATTCATCATAAAATGCCGCATTGACACCAATAACTTAAAAGACATCCGAGTAAATACATTTTAGATACTCACTGTAACGTATCATTATTTACCGAATGTCTATATATTTTGATCAAATATGAAAACCAAAAACATAATTAACTGATAATGAATCCATGCAAGCGTCTATACCCAACTTAAATTTAATGCATTTTTATTTAGAGTGTCGAGTATAAATAGACTACATAGATTGCATTTGAAAAGAAAATATTTTATCCCTTATTTAACCTTAGGCCAAAAGTTCACAGTTAAACCAATGTCAATCCATCTGATATATTGATGTGTTCAATGTAATACGAATACGACAGCACAATTATAGGTTAAGAAAATAAATTGCCTCTCATCCAGATAGGAATACTACATTTATCTGATGAGAAGAGCAATAAAAAAAAACTCCATAGGAAGGAACTGCGGTCTCCATCTTATAATTCCTTCCATAGGCAAAAAGGAAGTGTGTGGCATATAAAGTGATTCTGCCTGTAGTGAATCTCATACTACATCTACTAATTACACCAATATATCCAATCCATTGACCTAACTTAACTATGAAACAAATAACCTAAGATTACCTTCCCCTAATATAACTTTACAAATCTATATAGCCATTCACACCCGACTTAAGTTTAACATTTATATAATTTAATTTAATGAAAAACAGAAATCATAATAAAAACTTAAAAGAACAAAAAAAAAATGGAAATGATTTTACAAAAGAAATACATCCAATTAAAATTACTTATTAATAAATAAAGTTGGTCAGATAGGATTCTATTGCAATTATTTTAAATATGGAAAGTTTTTAATTTAATGTTCATGAATTATCTAAAGTTCTTACGGTTTTAAAAGGTCCACAATTTGTAGTTGTTTGTAATTTTGAACAGGAATTCCCATGCCGTCCTGAAGACATTGGTATCCAGTTAGCCATTGTTTTTTATTTATCCAGAGGTCTTTTACTTTAGCTAGTCCTTAATGTAGAAAATGATCGGTCATTTCTCTTTCTTTCCTTTTTATAACCACTGAAGGGCTTGAAAGTGCATCTTTCAATCCCTTCACTTCCAACTCTCCAACTTAACACATATCTGTCCTCTCTTAAATTTTCTTCAATCACTATAAATTTTATTTCCCTTTTTTTTATATGTAACTTTAGGATCCAATGGACATTACGTCATCGATGATGATGATCCTTCCATTGAGGTCTGATTTCCTGATGGATTTCTTTCATTGGCCATTAGTTTCTATTGTTTTCCTATCTGACTGTTGCCTATACATTTAAATGCCCAAGGGTTAATTTACTTGGACTAATTAAAATAATCATTTCCATTTTTTCAATAACATTAATTAATTTGTTTTGTACAAACTTAGATATATTTTTATCTTTAAATCTTTACTGACAATTTAGTTTTAAAATACTTCTTTTTTTTTTTAATTTCTCATCTGTGCGATTTTATATATATACATGAGTTTAGTATAAAATTTTAATTTTCAATTTTTAATTCTTAAAAAAAGAAGTTTTATTTGCGAACTTTTATTTTTTTCATGTTTAATAATAATAAAAAAAACAATGTAACGTCGTATGTGCCCGTTACAATATATATATATGTAAACAAAATTTAAAATTATTATTAAAATAGAAATACATTTAGATACTTAACAAGAGATTAAATTCTTGTACAAGTATTATTCTTTGTTTAGGATACAAAAACTAATTTGTGCTCTAAATTTTTAAGGTATGTTTTCATATTTATTATTTTATGTCATATATTAATCTCTCTCAATCAAGTGTCAATCTTAGTGTTTACATAAACATATTAAACCATAGATAAATGTGGATATCCACTTTTATGATAATAAAAAAGGGTGCCTTGACAACAAAAGATTAAGATTCTCGGTGTTGTTTTGTATTTTTTAGGTATTGACTGTTTTTGTGCATTTATACAAATATGTAAATGATGAAAATTAAGAGATTCTATCCATATACATAACCAAATATAACTTTGTCTTTGATATTGTTTGCAAATCATCAATTACTGACTGACAGAGATGAGGATAAACAAGTCTTTCTAATAATCTATTACAGCTCTTTTGTCTGAGTTTAATGAAAGAGCTATTACAGGATATCATAGAAATTTTGTTAACCTTAGGACTGGAAGAAGAAAATGTAATGAAAAAAATTGAGTTAAAGTTGTATTTCTAATAGCGAATCTTCCTTATATTCAATTTAGATAATATTCCAAATTATTACTGGAATTATATTAGCTATACATTATTCAGATCATATAGATTTAGAATTTAGATCAATTATCCACATTTCTCATGATGTAAATCAATAAAATATAAAAAATAAGGGAAAGTATTTGACACTTAAACTTATGAAGTTTAAAGTGTAATTCACAATAAGCTAATAAAACTTTTGAATTCATAATTCAGAAATAATAAAATAAGTTGATAAAACTAAAAGCCTTCCATCTTTAATTATTTCATTAAAACATAGTATATTATGCATTTAATTTCCAATTAAAAAATTTTAATATATTATAATTATATTAGATTTCAACAATAAAACATTTAATGGAATTAAAATGTAATATCAATATAAGACACTCATTATATAAACTTTTAATGTCCATTATTTACATCACAATAAATCCATAAAAATGTTTTAATTTGAAATATATATAATACATAGCTAGTGTGCCATTTGAAAGTTATAATTGCAGTTTGAATGTTATAATTGTGTATTTGTTAGTCTGTATTCAGAACAGGTTATATTTACCAGTTTAATGAGGTTATTTAGACTTTTTTATATTAATAATTTTACTCTTTGTAGTCAAGGTGCAATTTTTAGTGTCAATATAAATATATTAGTTCATATATAAAGGTGGATTTTTAACCTTATTGTTTAAAGGTTGCCTTGGCAGAAGATTGAGATTGTTGATTTGTTATTAATATTAGTATTGTTTAAGTGTTGACTGCTTTCATAAATTTCTAATATTAAATGTGTAACATTTTAAGATTAATTCTCATACGAGTATAAAATGTAATTGAAATACTCCAAAGCCAAAGCATAATACAATACTTTTTAGAGAAAAAAAATATATAAATTCTTTCCTTATCTCATCTTCTTATACAGAGATTTGTCTGAAATACCATGGCTAGAAAAATGAATATTAAATCAGTCATACTATTTCTTTTAAATCTATTTTAAATAGATTAATCTTGAACTCTTACATATTAATCCCTGGAAGTATTAATTTGCAACCTGAATATTAATCAGCTTGAAATTTTTTAAATATATTTAATCAATAACTTTTTTAATTAATTAAGAAATATTTTATTAAATCATTAGAAAATGCATCTAACATACTAATTGCAACCTCAGAAATAAAAGAGGGTGAACTGTTTATTAATAGTTTTGGTTAAATTACCAATCAAAAAATTAATATATACTTTTAAATGTTTAGCAACCATTGACTATATCATCTGTAAAATATATTGAATTATTTACAGTAAAAAGAAATAGATGAAATTAATATTAATGAATCAATTTAAAGTAGCTTTAAAATAAGCAGCATAATTTAGTTAATATTCATCTTTTCTGACTCAGGTGTTTCAGACAAATCTCTATATAAGAAAATGAGATTTTAAAAAAAGATGATCTGATCTTTTCTCTAAAAAAAAAAAAAGAAAAAAAATTTATGCTTTAGTTTGGGAATATTCATTTAAGTTGTATATATATCCAACATAATAAAATTACAAAAAAATCAAGTCATATGTCACATGACTTAATTTAATAAGCTTGTATTTACAAATGTTGTATAAAGAGCTTGCAAAATAAGTTCTTAATGAACCTTGAGAATTCCCCAACACCAAACTAGTTTCTGCTACTGGAATCATCAGTGAGGTGCTAGGATATTCAAGCATTAGATTAAAAATCCCAGGACAAGCCCAGCAAAGCTTGTTAAGAGCTTATTTTGCGAGCTCTATATATAACATTTGTAAATACAAACTTATTAAATTAGGTCATGTGACATTTGACTTGATTATTTTTTTTGTAATTTTATTTTTTTGCTATTAAAGCTTTGGTGATTTTATATTGCTAAAGCTATTATTACATGGGGTATCTAAACTTAGTTCACTTCCATATGGCTATTTAAGTTAGATAACTGGATTGGAAGACATATGGATGTCAGAAAATTTCAGATTTTCTACTTAATAGTTATACATTAGATAAAGTGCTGGGCTCTAATGCTGAATATCCTAGCATCTCACTGATGATGCCAATAGCAAAAACTGGTCTGGGGTTGGGGATATTCTCAAAGCTTGTTAAGAGCTTATTTTGCGAGATCTATATATAACATATTCAACATAGTATTTATATCATCTATACATCCACAGAGTAATTTTTATATTATTTTTGATAAAAATAATAATACAATTTCATTACATCAATTTTTGAAAATATTTATAATTCTTTAAGATTTTTTCAAAAAAGAAATATCCTTAATCATTTCAACCAATATCCTTTTCTGCAAAAATTCTGTTTTTAAAAATTTGCCGATTTTCCTATTTCTATAATATAACCAAAAAGTAAAGTTTTGAATTTTTTTTTTTACGATATCTTTTATTAGTGATTCTAATTTCAGTTAATTCATTTAAATCATCATTCTATATTTAAGTTTTAATTTTTTTCCTTTTTTTTTTCAAAGTTGTTTTATATTTTATTGCAATCAATGATTATGTTTTGTTTGTTTTTTTGACACATGAGAAAAAAAATGATTATTTATTTATAATTATTTTTGTTAAATCAGCAAGTTTTTGTGAAATTTAACTATAGAAAGTAGCTGGCGGCAAGGTTGAATGTTCCTGGATCGATTCTCAATTGAATAAAATTAAAATAAAAATCTGTTTGGGAAAAAGAATGAAACGGTTGCATTCAAATTGCCACTACTTAGATATCCAAACATCACAATCTTCCACAAAAAACTAACTACTTAGTATTTTTCTATAATTCCACACATTTTTTGATATTATCTCTCATTTTAGTAATAATTCCATCTTTTTTCTTATTGCAGAAACAACCTTCTTTCTAATACTAAAATGTGAGTTTTGTTGTTTTTTTTTGCTTTTGATACTTATTTTTTCTACATCTTTCCATTTCAGAAATATATTTTCTTATAACAATATTAATTCCTTTTTTCACCATTTACAAAATTCTGAATATTCAAATCTTAATGCAACGTTTGTTTTATCTTAATAAAAACTTTAGTGATAAATTGTGGCATTTTTGTAATATCTAACGTTCTTGCAGTTTTTAATCGAGAATCAGTTAAGTTTTCATTCATTTCAATCAAGATTAAACAATCTTCAAGATCTGTTAATATTTTAAAACAATTTTCTATTTATAATTCAAATTCATTGGGGTATATCTGACAGTTAAAAATATCAATTGTTAATACTGGTTTTTTTTTAATACTTTTCATATCTTGAGTTTTATCCTATAACTCAATAATCGATTATCCTTCCTGTGTTAATCTATTAAAAACATTACAATCCTGAAATATATAATTCTAATGTAGTATGTAATTTACTTAAACTGCATGTTTCTTATATAAGTAATTAGAGAAATTTGAACTCAGGATTTTTCAGTCTAACATTCTCCCTGAGTTCAAATTCATCTAATTACATATGTACAAAACATTTAGTATAAGCGAACTACATTCTGCCTTATAATTACATATTGCTTGGGTAATAGACTACATCTTAGTACAAGTTTAGCCCATCCCTTTTTTATTAAGATAGATAGATAGATAGATAGATAGATAGATAGATAGATAGATAGATAGATAGATAGATAGATAGATAGATAGATAGATAGATAGATAGATAGATAGATAGATAGATAGATGGATAGATGGATAGATGGATAGATGGATAGATGATAGATGGATAGATAGATAGATAGATAGATAGATAGATAGATAGATAGATAGATAGATAGATAGATAGATAGATAGATAGATAGATAGATAGATAGATAGATAGATAGATAGATAGATAGATAGATAGATAGATAGATAGATAGATAGATAGATAGATAGATAGATAGTGCTTCAATAATATGAAGGGTTAGATTGACATAATGTCTACATGGATATGACTATCAAATCAATTAAGGGCTTTAAACATTCCATCATCAGTTTTTCAATGAAATGTACAGTTGAATTGTTAGAAGGATGAGAAGATTGAAACCTGTTCATTAAAGTTTGAGGAATTGCTATCTTAATATAAACCAAGCTCTCATTGTACATATGTGTGGGAGATTATGTTCTGGTCCAACTGATGAGTGTTGATTCAGTATGAAATACATATATTGGGGATTGTGAATCTTTTCCACATGTGTGGTCAGGAGTGGGGCATGAATAGACTGAAAAATCTTGAGCTCAAATCTTAAAATATATATTTTTTGTTAATCAAAATATAACACAATTCTGTTGTTATTTTATTTGAGTGCTTCCATTTTAATTTTTGTTTAGAATTTTTTTTCTAAGAAAAAATGTATTATAAACAATTTTTCTTTTATTGGAAACTCCACAAGTCTATATTTTCTCTCATATCTATCATCTTAACCACATTTAATCCACAGCACTTTCAATTTTCAATCATTTACCAATTCTAAGATTAAGATTTTCAAATATAATTTTAAAATGTCAATTGAACTGATCAAAAGCCTTTTGTATATCTATATAAAAATTCTCTATTTCTTCATCACAGTGAAAACCTAGTGGAATATAAACCTGAATTATCAATTTAGTTGAAATGTAATGGATTTTTTTTAATTGATTTTGGAAAATCTATTTATTTGTTTGGTAACTTTTGATCTTTTTTAAGTTAGAATGAAATTTTAAAGTTGTATTTTAATGTATTTAAATTCAATAGAATTGCTTGAAAACTGATGTATAACTAAGTTCTAATACCTTAATCCATTCAAAATTTCTAATATCTTAATCCATTCAAAATACTTACTTTTTCAGTATGTCAACTAGTTTGATAGATATAAAACAGAGAATGGGAAAAATATGAAAAACATTCAATAATTTAATATTTTGCTGTTAACAATTATTCTTAAAATTTTTGATTTAAATAATGGTTGCAAGAGGCAGTTTAATTTTTTTAAAATTTAATAATATTTTTACACTATTTTAAACTCTTAATGTATATGTATTATTATCACAGAAAAATCAAGTCAGATGTCACATGACCTAATTTATTAAGCTTTTATTTACAAATCTAATGCTTGAACATTTGCACCTTACTGACGATGCCAGTAGCAGAAACCAATCTGGAATTGGGGATATTCTCAAAGCTTGTTAAGAGCTTATTTTGCGAGCTCTATATACAACATTTGTAAATACAAGCTTATTAAATTAGTCATGTGTCATCTGACTTGATTTTTTTGTAATTTAATTTTTTTACTATTAAGGCTTTAGCAATTTTATATTGTTAAAGTTATTAATATATGATGTATCTGAACTTAGTTCAGTCCCATATGGCTATTTAAGTTAGATAGCTGGATTGGAAGACATATGGATATCAGAAAATTTTAGATTTTCTATTTAATAGTTATACATTAGATAAAGTGCTGAGCTTGTTCTGGTATTTTTAATATAATGTTTGAACATCTTAGCACCTTACTGATGACACTAGTAGCAGAAACCAGTCTGGAATTGAGGATATTCTCAGAGCTTGTTAAGAGCTTATTTTGCAACCTCTATATATAATATGTATTATTATGCACATATACTAAATATTACATATATATATATATATATATGGGTATACATTTTAACTTATAGCAGAAATACCTGATATATATATATATATATTAACTATAAGTGTCCAGTCCATTTAAAGTATGATGTAGTTTTACATTTTCAATAAATGTTCCAATACTAAAAACTTAAAAATAATAGAGATAAAAAATGTTTTATATTAAATGCTTATATTGACTTTGCTTTAAAAAGAAATAAAATAGTTGTTCCTTCGACCACAATTGAAGTTTTTAGATTTAACTTGAAACATAAGCATAGGGGATCTAACAATTAATTTTTGAACAACCCCCCCCGCCCCGTGCTTTTATTTCAAGTTAAATCCAATTATGGTTGAAAAAACAATTTTTTTTAATGCAAAACTAATAAAAGCATTTAATATATAAAAAAATTATCTCTATTATTATATATATAGTTAATTTTTCTATATATTTTTCTCCATGTTGATATATAATTTTGCAACATTAAATTATTTATAAATCTCAACACTTTAATGTAAGAGGAAAGCTTTATTTTTTAATTTAAATTATAATTTAATTTATATATATATGTTGTGTGTGAGAAATATAAATTAATTAAATACTTACTCTGGCCATTCTTGCAAAACGCCCACTGCAATGTCTTTGCATTCGTCTTGTAAAATCGACATGATTATTAAACTATTTTTAATTTGAATTTCTTCGGAATTAATTTTTTGCCTCATCTCAAGTTTTTCTTGAAGAAATTTAATGGCCCAAAGAATAACTACAATTAGTGGCAACGTTAATATAATGACTAATTTAATAAAACGAGTTTGTTCTTTCTTGTGAATTTGTGCATTGGTTGCATATAATTTTAATCCTATTTTTGCTGGAATATTGACCGCTGACCATTCATCCGCAAGAATTTTATTCACCTGCATTATTTAAATCTTTGAAAAAATAATAAAAATTAAAACAAATAATTACTGTATTAAAATTAATGAATATATTAACTTATTAACAGATAGATAGATAGATAGATAGATAGATAGATAGATAGATAGATAGATAGATAGATAGATAGATAGATAGATAGATAGATAGATAGATAGATAGATAGATAGATAGATAGATAGATAGATAGATAGATAGATAGATAGATAGATAGATAGATAGATAGATAGATAGATAGATAGATAGATAGATAGATAGATAGATAGATAGATAGATAGATAGATCTGATAGATAGATAGATAGATAGATAGATAGATAGATAGATAGATAGATAGATAGATAGATAGATAGATAGATAGATAGATAGATAGATAGATAGATAGATAGATAGATAGATAGATAGATAGATAGATAGATAGATAGATAGATAGATAGATAGATAGATAGACAGACAGACAGACAGACAGACAGACAGACAGACAGACAGAAAAAGAAAGAAAGAAGAAAGAAAGGAAGAAAAAAAGATAGATATAGATAGTAGATAGAAAAAATATAGATAGATAGATAGATAGATAGATAGATAGATAACTCTGCATGTTAAATATTTTTACCCACTATAGAAGAATAATAAAACAAGAGGGCTTTATTAACCAGACTTATCTAACTATCGATGGAAAATAGTTTTCTGAATTATTATGCTTGTTTAATTTTTAACAAATTTCTGACATTCATTTATCCACAGATGAAACGATCAACTAGTATGTTATTAATCAGCAATTAAGTAAAAATATCTAAGCACGTTTACCCTTAGCACATATTCCTGACAGGCATATGTAGCGACCATTCAGCTCTCTTTATATTAATACATTTTAGAAATTTTATGAAAATCACACTTTTCTTTATTTTGCTCTAATATCTTATAAATACAATTTATCCAAACCACTTAGAACACTTTTTAGCAAAATCCTTTAAATAATGTAAAGATATCAGTAATCTGATGACAATTTTTTCACACAATGACATTTATCGGTTAACATGTAGCATAAAAATAAATGGGTAATTAATTGTTCTTGTTGATATTCGATCATTAACAGAGACAGTCTGGACTTCAATCTATGTAAATTCGTGATTCTATCATTATGATCTGTCACAAGGTCATACTCTCATTAATTCAAGGGTATATTTCAGAATACGATTAATTCAAAATCTAAAATGTTTTGATATTAATATAATTCTTAATAAAACATTTGGGATAATTTAAATGCTGTCGTATAAAAGTGTGGGTTGTTTTTTTTCAGAGTTATATTTATAGAAAAAATTGTTCAATGATTGGAAAAAGTTTATATTAATTATATTATATTACACAACATTTTATTAATTAAAATTATATATAAAATATGTTTAAAAAATTTGAAACATTTTATTAACCAGTGATGATGTCATTTTAGAGTAACTGCTTAGGGTAAGATGTATTTTACTGGCATGTCTCGTGAGCTGATTTTAACGAAGGAGAATTTTTTTGATTTAGTAAAGTTAGTCTTAGTTTTATTTCCAATGATAGCTAGTGAACTAGATAAACCATACCTATAAATATTGCTGGAAAAACAGATTCATTTTTTTATCCAGCATCTTAAACCAGCTTTTGTCAATCATTGTTAGAATGCTATAACTAGTCTTATTTTGTTAAAAAATTGTCTGGCAGAACATAAAGTGTTCAAATGTATTATTAACCTATAGCATAGTGGGTTTCAAAGTTTTTTTACTCATATAATGACATCATACTCAAGTATAATTATTGGATGACAAAAACAAAACATTTTAATTGCTCAAAATAACTTCAGATTTTAAAGCATTTATTTTCACATAAACTTTCAAAAATTGTGTTTTTCTGAAGGTTTGTGATGATGGTGTTCTAGCTGTATTTTTATATTGGACTATTTCCATCATCTAATATGTGTGTTGAATGTCTTTAGAAAAGTTTAATTTTAGTTAAATATTCCAAATGCATTCAACTGTTAGTAATATCACAGCAAACAGGTAAGTATATGCACCAAATTTCAGAAATTGTGTATTCAGTTTCTCAGAAGATTGAATAATGTTTTAACATTCATATTGTATGTTGAAGATGACAACTCCTATTAATTAAAACGACCTGATATTTGTTTTTACTTTACCCAAATAAGAATCTATTTAGATAACTTTGTCTTTATTCCATCACTCTACCACTGTTCTAAATTATCCATACCTTAGTTAAGTTGATATAGTGGGGGAGGGGGATTAAACAGAAATGCCAGATCATTTTGGAAGCATAATTGATAAGAAAAATTAGATAGACATATGTGTATGCAAAAATTAATAGGTAAATCTTTAGGAATTTATTCATTGTAATGAGACAATGTAATATAATGAATTAAGAACTTAAATTTAAATATTTTAGAAAATAATATTGGTCTCACAGAAAAATGTGTGTTTGGATAAAGTTGTTTGATCAGAAATTATTCTAGTAATGTTATGAATTAAAGTTTGAATTTTTTAAAAAAAGCTATTTAGGTTCAAATTTAATGATTTTTTTTAAAAAAAGGCTAGAACCATGGGATCCAATCTTTAACCATTAAAAGTAGATAATATGTACTTAATGATAGATGTGGAAGAAGTCGTAAATATTTTGTTTAGTGGCTGGTTTTTCATTAATAAGGTTCAATAATATACTACTCACTTTGAAATTAAACTTAATGCTATGGCTTCATTTTTTTTATTTATTTATTTAAAAACTACTGACCATATTTCCAAGGCAGAAAATGTCAAATATTTGAATTTGTCACCTTCTAATAAAAGTACTAACTTATATATAATACATGCACTTTCATGTAATTTTCAATTGACATTAGTCTCAAGCTTTTATATTGAATTTTTTTAATAATTTCATTAAATTTTTATTATGAAAAGTACTCTGGATGACTTGCAAATATCTGTGGCTTATTCTGAATTTCTGGTGCAATTATGCAAATTTTTTCCTTTTTTTATCATCAATGATAATTTCTAAACAATCTCATTCACAACCTAATGTCTACCTTTAGTATTTCTACCTATAAAAGAATCTGAGTTTCATTAGTTTTAGGTAGATTTTTAAAGATATTGAAGTAAATATTTTTATATTATAATTATTTATGGGCAGGATTACATAAATATGAATTTTCTTTTGCTGGACTGTGTAACTATTGCCTAAAGAATGTTTTTTCTTCTTAAATAACTTTGTCTGACTGTTATTGTACTAATAATATAATTAATCATATATAATTGATAAAAGTTATTAAAGTATGACTTTTTTTAATCAAATAAACAATTTGAACCAAATTAAATAATACATATTTTAAATTTATATTCCATATATTTAGCATGTATTCTTAATGTAATAAATTAATATATTTACTAGTGCAGCTTCAAAGTGTAATTCTAAACAGAAGGCAATCAACCTTTACACACACACTGTACTGTTGTATTTAATCAACATTATTTTTGTTGAATATCTAAGGCACAATATAGTATTTGAAAAGATAAGAGTAGCTATCTTATTTTTTGTATGTAAATTCAATTCTATAGGCCAATCTTAAGGATCTTGGAATAAGAACACGGAGATTTTATATCATTCACTTCCATTTTCTTTATTATGTGTATTAATATTCACAAAATTTTAATATTTACTGTATGTTAAAATTTAGAGATGCTAGAATTATTGTAATAAACTAAGAGATTTGCTAGTACAGTTTTAAAATATAATTTTAAACAGAAAGCAGCTGATCCTTTGCGCATGCATTCATATTCGATCAATGTTGTTAGAATTAACTTAATAAACTAAGAGATTTACTAGTATAATTTTGGAGTGTAATTCTAAACAGAAAGCAGTCAATTATTTAAACATGGGTTGTACTATTATATTTAACAAATGTTATTTATAACAACACGTCACACGTGTAAAAGGTTGATTGTCTTCTGTTTAGAATATATATCCTAGCAAATTACTAATTCATTATCAGTCAGTGTTTTCAAAAGTATTTGGAATTTTATTAATTAGGTTTTACAATGTGCTGCCCGTCAATATTGTGTCACATATGTATAGTAATCATATGGTATGTGTTTAATTTTTAAAACTTACTTCCAAATATAATCATATTTTAATTCTGTACATTCTTTTTAAAACATTTAATTCTTAATAGTTTGTAACAATAATATTTATATATTGCATCTTTATTCATTTAAGCGAATATTGGCAAACTATCTAAATGTAGTTTACTGTTTCCTGGTTGAAAATGATTAGGCTGAACTGATTGCAATAAATGATATCTAAAACCATGTAATTAAAACTGTTTTCAAGTTTTTAAATAATTTAATATAGAATTTCTAATAAGTACTGTTATACTTTGTAATCGCAAATTTTATTTTTTGTGATGCTGATTTGTTTAATAAACAAAAATCTAGCAGTGGTTGATCTTAGGACACATCATTTTGCCTGCTTTATCATTTCAGCTTGTGATTTTAATTTGTTGATATAAGTAAAACTTATTTTGATTAAACTTCCCGCTATCACAATTTTCATCATCATTATTTATCTGTGAATATTAATTCCACGCATTTGTTCTACTTTTTTCGATTTCTTGTTCTACTTTTCACAAATTGATTACTATATCTACATTTAGATTAACGGTCATTAATTTTCTTTATTTTATTCATCGACAATTTTTTCAATACATATATATTTCAATTTTTTATCTTTAATTATATCTTCAGTCTAACTCTTTATTCTCTAAAGTCTTAAAGTGCTTCACTTCCTTTTTGAACACTATTTCATTGCGAATCTTATTTTAACACTTTATTCTCCTAACACTTTATTTTTAAACTACTGCAAATTAATATCTTTAAATCCTCTAAACTTATTTCACTTTTTATGACCCATATCTACTATATATAAAATTATACTCTGCATAAAGTATTTTACTTATCATTTTTTTTCATTTATTTTTATCGAGGAACAGAATACTAAAAGCTTGTTAGCTATTGCAATTTTTATATTATTGTTTACCTCAACAATTAACCAATATCCTAAATACTTAAAAAATTAAACTATTTTATATTTTCTAGTTGAATTGCCATTAATTTTTATCATACATATTTTTATGTAAGTTTTTAATTAATTATTAATTTTTTTCTAGCTTTTCATTCAATTTTATAAGTATTACTTAATATTTTGCAACGAGTATTCTATCTTGTAAACACTATTTATCATTTAAATCAATTAATAATTTTTATTTCTTTTAGTAAATTTATTGTAATTAAAACAATTTTGAATTTATGGCTTCCTTTTACTGATTAAGAGTATTATTTTGACATTGTATTATAAACATCATCTCTCAAAAGTATACTAATTGATGATCAGTCGTTATTTTTCTGAGAGTTTTAATTAAAATGTATTTACACTAAAATTCTGAAATTGAATTTAACTAGCATAATTGTTGTATCCAAAAAAGTAGCCATAGCATTACACATTATTATTATGAATACAAGATAAGGAACATTTAGATGCAGCGTTCTTTATTAAAATAAAATTATTGCTGAAGAAATTGGAGATTTATTTAACAGTAGAAACTACTTTGCCTTTCTTTTGATAAACTAAAGTTTATGTTGTTTTTTTATTAAGGAAAAAAAATGATTATGATGACTCAAAAAAATGATAAAGACTAAAAAGTTCTCTTCCAAGTGTAAGTATTGAAAATGATTGTATTCTTATTTAAAAATCACATCTTTTAGGACTATTTTTAATAACTTTCTTCAGTCATAAGTAAATATTTTGAAAAGCTATTTATCTAAATTTTTGTGATTATAACTGAGATTTTAATTAATAGATAATTTTTTGAAAATACAAGATTCAAACTTCTTGCAATCATATTTTTGATATTATTCACTTTAAATAAAACACATTAAGGAATTACTTAGGCTGGACTCTGTACGTGTATACTATATATATATATATATATATATATACACACACACACACAAATGTAAATTAATTATATTATTTTTACTATGTAAATACGTGCAGACAGTATATGAATAAATTATGTCCTTATTGTATTAAAGTATTCTAGAAAATCTCCATGTCAATCATGCATTTAAAAATAAATTATGCAAATGAGGAACAATTAATCATAATTGAATGCTTGTATAAATATTCCTGCTAGGATTTATTTGTACATGTGTAATAAAGGCCAGTGTGCATTATGTAGAAACCAATGTGTATTATGACTGGCCAATGTGTGTGAATGTGAAATGTAGCAATAAATGCTTATTAAGTGTGAGTGATGGTCTGCATAATGGTGTTGTAGTTATAAGGATTTATGTTCCAAATGTTTAATATATTGCAGTTTTTTTCCAAATGAAAGTGTGAAGGACTTTCTTCAATTAATGCAGGCTGTAATAGAAATATATCTACTGAGCATGTGTTGAGAAGGACACACCCAAACTAATTACTATTTTCGTATTTGTTATTGATATTAATAAATTTGTTTGTTATAATAAACTTTTACTTAGATTTATTTTAAACTATTTGATGCTACCTGATTAATATTCAAATATTCTCAGGACATAGCAAAATGGTGTAGTTAGTAGCTTATGGAGAACTTATGGAAACAGCAAAATGTCACAAGTTGGCAACTGTTAAAGTCTGTGGAAAGCAATAGCAGAACAGAATTATAGCAGAATAGCACAATAATATAAATCAAGTGGATTATTAAAACAACAAAATGTTATCATTAAGCAGCAAGATTCATATATTTGGTATGGATAATGCTGCATTGTGGGAAATTTATGTGCACCACATAGAAAGATATGTATCTCATAAATAAAATTGAGGATGATAAAAATAAAAATATTTATGCTTATATGGTTCATGGAAAGAGGTGTATTGAAGTTAGCAAACTAACTCTGCACTTCTCAAATAAGTTTCATATTAAGAATTAAAAAAAAAACTAAGTATTTATTTCACACCTGTGATAACAAAATGAATGGTATGATTGAGATTAAGGAATAGAAAACAACATCTCATAAAAAATATTAGGCCTATTGTATAGCACTGAGGACATTAGCAAAAGATTGCATAGCATAGGCTAAAGAATATCATATCATTCCTAGATCATGTATAAACCTTAAACCTAGTTAATATATTTGTGTCTTTTTCATAGACATAAATACAAGATGTTTCTTAATTTCACTTCTCTTTCATCTTTATATTTTAACAGAATAAAATTCATATAATACAATGTTTTTATGTTTAATTTAACTCATATATAAGTTTAAAGTTTATATCTGGACTAGAAGTAATATAATCTATAACTCAATAAATGGTTAATAAAAACCATAAAGTGAGTAATATCAAGGATTGGCTTCTATAGTTCAAATACGGTAATCTGATGTTGAGAAATATTGAACAAATATGGCCTGAGTCTACTGAAGAGTGCCATTTCAGTGTAAAATTCATTTTGTAAAGCATTTATCCTTTTAGATGTTTTATTTATATGACTCAAGAATCTACAAAATATCACATGACTTTGCTTTCACATTTTCCTATTTATTAGCAATCCATTAACAATTTTTTACTAATATCACTATGTTTATATCATCTAAGATAAGCTTTAATAATCAATTAATACCAATAGTAGGTATATCAGATCCAAAAGTTCAAAGTTCACTGTTCAAAAATCCAAAAAGACTTTAAAATAGAATTTGTAAGCTAGAAACTAGTCTGGGGATATTTGGATAGCACTGGATAAGAATTTGTTCAGCATTTCATTTTGGCATCTATTGATTACTAAAATTTACACTAGATGGCATAAAGAAAGAAAATTATTCCAAGACTTTCGGGAATTTTCAATAATGAAAATTTTAAATAGATTAATGATTTTATATGAAGATTGTATTAACTAGATAATTCTAGTAATTAATATGATTCTATAATGTGATTACTAATGCTTTTTTGTTTTTGTTTTTAAATTATGCTTCATCATTTTGTTTTAATTTTTTTTTTTTTTGTGAATATTACTTTTACTTTTATTTTTCTAAGAAATTTAAGATTTGAATTTTCTGAACACTTTTTTGAGATTATATATATTATCAAATTGAAAAGTTCGGTCGATATAGTAGTATTAGTTTATATATGATTTCCTCGGCTTTGGTGTATTTTTTATGCTATAACTGAGAAGTTTATTAATATAAAATTATTCATTGTGTACATGTGCATGTATGTACTTAAAAGTAGTAATAGCTAATGCCGAATCAAAGTGTTGCCTTACAACAAATTTTTGATGTTTCTTGGTTTATTCAAGCATGAGAACAGTGGAGTTTTATATATATATTAAGAACCTCAACCTAGTAAATTAGTGGACATAAATAACTAAAAAATAAAATAAAATAGCAATCTATTAGCAAGATTATTCTATTAATTTGTTTCATGAGATCAATTCATTAAAACTCATTGTAAACTTAAGGCCATAATTGCTTAAAATAATAATGGCACAACTTTGGTTACCTAAATATTCTGAATGATTGTGGAATGAATGGAAGTGTACATGATATATTCATGATCAGTTTCATATATTCATTTATAAAAATATTTTTTAAAAAAACTACTTCAAATAATAAATTTATTATTTAAAAAAGAAAAAAAATAAGTTAATCAATTACTGTTGTTTTAAAATAAATAAATATCAATGTACAAAATGTATTTACTGCCATTTACAATTATAGTGTATGTACATCTTCAAGTGGCTAGTTATCTGTCGTCTTTGCTAATTTACTAAATCTTTGACGGTAGTAATAATGTATTTATTGCAAACATAATTAGCCAGAAACCTATTTAGCATCAAGAAAAATATGCAGTTATAACTATTGTTACTTATTAATCAATTACAAGCCATTAATAAAGAAAATACTATTTAGAAGAAGATATGGAGTTTCCATTTCGTCGGAGAGGTTAAATGATTAATTCTATTCAAACAAAATGTGTAAATATTCAGTCTTAATTATATTAGTAAAGTGATACAGACAGAATGGAGTAAGAAAAAAGTTAGCTACTTCTTAGTTGTTCATCATTAATTCAGTCAAGTCATTAATGTAATATATTGGTTATTGTGGGTGATGGGATACAAGTCTACCAAGTTAGACATATGATGTTATTAGATTAACAGCAACCAAAGTATAAAGAAATGCAATGATTTTTTAGTTTTATAATATGCACTGATAGTAATTGTAAAAAACCAGAAAATGAAATCAGTACAGATAATTGGACAAATGTTTAAATACACATAATAATATACAGAGGATAAAGTATATTAATTATACATTTATTATTTAGCAGGAAGAAGATTGAAAAGCATACAGTAGCCAAAATCAGCTGAATCTAAGAAGAAATGAATAGAAGATTTATCATTAAACAGAGATGATCAGGAATTCTACCAAGCAACAAGAGAATTGTTAGCCATCAAATGAAAATACTTTGAAATCATCAGCATAGGATTTCCCTCTCAAACTCAAGTTGTAACAGTGCAATATTTACTATTAATCAACTCTGCATGTACAAATGTATATATTTGTTGTAACCTCATTAGTACATGTAGTAATAAATGATTATATATATATATATATATATATATATTTATTACTACATATATAATGATATATATATATATATATATATATATATATATATATGGCTTACAAGTGTTATTGTAGTTGGCCCCAACAGATTAATTGGTGATGATTATGAAATTCTTTGGTATAAAGGAGTATGTGGTTTAGCATATTGCTAAGAATTACTATTAAAATTATGACCTGTAAGGGTACAATTGCTGGATTCAATCCTACCTTTTTACAACAATAGCTTTTATGTATGAACATATTTAGATTTTTTGCATCTACAATTGAAGTTCGAGTGGAACTAAGAGTGGCCACATTAATTAGCAGATGCTGAGGCATTTGGGCATTTAAGTTACATTTAATATTTAATTGTTTCATTAAAACACTGCTTTGACATCATGAAATAATATTGGGATAACTAATTCATAATTTTAAGATTCAGCATATTTTATATATGTAAAAGATTGTTAAACAATTTTAAAAAAGAACAGAAAATAAAAGATAAAAATAAAACATTTTCTTGCATTACAATAAATATTTTTTTAAAAAAATTAATTTAAAAATAAAATTTATGTTCTTCATTTATGTTGTTAAAATGTTTGCAAGGAAATCAAGTCATATATCACATGACTTAATTTAATAAGATTGTATTACAAATTTTATATAATGACTATGCCAATAGTTCTTAACAAGCTTTTCAGAATATCCTTATCCTCAGACTTGTTTCTAGCTCTGGCTTTCATCAGTGAGGCATTAAGATATTCAAGAATTATATTGCTCTTAAGTCTTTGGTGATTTTATATTGCTAAATCTATTAATATACAGTGTATCTGAACTTAGTTCAGTCTCATGTAATTATTTAAGTTAGATAGCTGAATTTGAAGACATATGGATGTCTGAAAATATCAGATTTTCTACTTAATAGTTAAACATTAGATAAAGTGCTGGGCTTGACCTGGTATTTTAAATCTAATGCTTGAATATCCTAGCCCCTCACTGATGAAAGCCAGAGCTAGAAACCGGTATGAGGATAAGAATATTTCAAAAAGCTTGTTAAGAGCTATTGGCATGCTCATTATATAACTGTTGTTAAAATGTTTTTATTTGACAATGAAATGTAAACTTAAAACTTGAGTTGTTTGTTTAAATTGTAATTTCATATTAACCTTTTTTTAATTTGATGTTATTTCAAAGCATTGATTTATTTGCTTGTACTGGATAACAAAAAAAAACATTTTCTATAAAAAAATTATAGCTGACAATTGTTTTGGCCTTTAGTATTATTGTTTTTCATAATTTGACAACACTTATAATTGACCTCCCTCCTTAGTCTTTTAAAACCAAATAAGAAATTAAAAAATTTAAGATAAATAACAAAAATTCAAAATAAACCTATGACTTAATAAGTAATAAAATATTTTCTCAAATGATGCATTTAATCAATAAATTAATTTTTAAATCAGCATTAGTTACTATTACAAGAAATCAAAATAAACTTTGAAATCATACAATTACCCATATCTCTCTCTTTTCTCAAAACAAAATAAGAAATTGAAAAGATAAAAAATACTAAATCTTTAAAATAAACTGTCAATAAACTCTAATAAAGGGTTTTAGATTTCACATTGAATTTATTAATTATATAGTATTATGATAAATCAGTTTTTAAAATAAAAAACATCTTAAATTTACTAATTAGTTATTCAATTATTGTTTTATAATGTCAAAGCAATGTTTAAAGATTCAACTAAGCATAAAATGTAATGTATCTGCCTGAGTACATTGATACCAATTAATGTCTGAAATGCTGTATCTATAAAGTTTGTGTGTGGTTTGTTGTAAATATAAAGTTTTAGTCTCACAAGCAGACTTGATCAACTATCTAAGATAACCTTTATCAAGGTAGTACAGTTATTAACTTTTTTTCTTGCTTAAGCTATTTAGGATAATGTAACATTACAAATATTGTCAACATAATTAAATTGAGAATAGAAAAGCATATGATTTTGCTGCAGAAATGAGACAGTTATTTTCTGTGAATTTTGATATTTGTTGGAAGAAGCACTTTGTGATAGATTTATTTATAGAAAGATGAGCCACTTAATTAGGATCAAGTTATTAATGGATAGTACATCAATCACTAGTTAGAGCATACAAGGAAATAGTTAATTAGTCTAATACCCTAATTATCAATAATCACATGATTAAACTGACGTAACAAAACAAAATGTAAAATTCAAAATGTCTGAGAAGACAAAGATTGCCAACTGAGAAAGAGAGATGTTACTGATGTAATCACAAGCACAAGCCTCATTGATATCTATTTATTCAAAGTACATAAAAAATGTGTCATGTTGAATCAGCATGTAAGCTTAAAGAAAAATAGTATAACTTTAGGAAGTAAAATAATTAATACACCCACCGATAAAGCCCCACCTACATCTGGTTTTTCACAATCTCTTACCTAATACCTCCATAACATATCCATTCAAATAAATATTCATGATAATACTAAATATTTCTACAGACAAGTCAGCAACCTAGTTTACTTACTACTACCCCCAGATACCTTCCCTCCTATACTTGGTGTCAACAATTCATGACTTCTATGGCACTTGTGAAGATGGTCACTTGAGCCAATTTTTTTTGGATTTCTTGCTTTGCCCATTTCATACTTTCTTCAGTACCATCAGTTATATAAAAATATTGATCCATTCTGTATCCCATGCTACATGGCTGATGAGACACAGCAACACATCTTTTATTGATATGCAGCTTTAAACTGGATCTGTATGATCATGACTAGCATCTACAGACAGTCAAATATCTCATTGCAACACATTACTCAATCCTATTTGGTGCCTATAACTATCATTGCATGCACCAACACATTTGCACTCATTTCACATTCATTCTTGGACAAAACATCAGGAGACATCCCTTCATATTCATTAACAAGCTAAAACAACTAAGGAAATTGGAGATCAAAATTGTATGATCCAACTTCTATGCTCTTACCTGGTCTCTTTTAAATCAGACTACCAACTTAAGTGGCTACTTTATAAATTGTAATAAAAGTAGTTTGCTCTGCTATGTGATACCACTCTAGTATTTTCCACAGACATGAGATAATCTTCACTTCTATGAACATAATAATTTTAATACTGGATAAAATATATCCAGGTCAATCTATTGGCTGAATCAAAATAAAATTCATATTGAAATAATATGAACTCTTTTTTCACAATTCTTCTTACTTCTCAAGATTTGAACATTATCTGTTTATAAAACACATCTATTATCTTTCACACATGGTTTTTGAATGGATATACTAATGATCTATGAAAACAACTTATACAGATTACAATGGATTATATTTGAACACTTATTTAGACATGAGGCCTATATTCAATCAAAAACTTTCCTAGAGAAAAACAATGCCCCAACATAATGTATACGTAAATTACCATGGAAAATGAAAATAAATCTGGCCTATTTTTATTTCTATAAAATTAATATTACAATGTAACCTAGGCAATCATTTGTATATATGTAAAACATGTAAACCTATATGAGTCAATAAAGTTTATTATTAAAATATAATAATAATAATAATAATAATAATAATAATAATAATAATAATAATAATAATAATAGTAGTAGTAGTAGTAGTAGTAGTAGTAGTAGTAATAGTAGTAGTAGTAATAGTAGTAGTAGTAGTAATAATAGTAGTAGTAGAAGTAATAATAATAATAATAATAATAATAATAATAATAATAATAATAATAATAATAATAATAATAATAATAATAATAATAATAAGAAGAAGAAGAAGAAGAAGAAGAAGAAGAAGAAGATGATGATGATGATGATGATGATGATGGATGAGAAAGAAATGTGAGCAAATTATATATTTAGTAATTTAAGTGATAATACGAAGTGGACTTATCTTAAAACTAAAGCAACAGTTATAGCTAAAAATGAAAATATAAATATGAACAGTATTGTGAAACAGGGAATTGTTTCAGCTCTTACATATCAAGTAATTATTAGTAAAATCCCTATAATTTTAGAAATAGTGTCAAATAAAAGCTGACAAAGACATTAAAATATATATTTGACTACTGAGTACAACTAATATATTAAACTAATGTCAGTGTGAGACAACAATTGATTTTAGAACCAAAAAAAACCTTAATCTTGCATTTGTTCTAAAATAAAACAAAGGAAAATTTAAAAAGTCTGCAAAATTTTGTTCCTTTATAAAATAAAATTTAAACTATCTTACCAGCACCATAATAGGCTAGGAATGAGCAATAAAAGAAGGATCCATCTTTTTTTAATTAATTATATCCCTAAGAAATTGGAAAGATAGCTGAAATTTTGAATGTTTCTTTTTTATAAATTATCTACAAATTTCTAATTATCAATGCAATAAAAATAATTTAAAATTTAGATTAAGATGATCAGTTCCTTTTTGACTAGTAATATTGATGCATTATTTATTTATTATGATTGCCCACTAAAGAATGAAGAAAATTAATAGCCACAAGTGTCAAGAACAATAAAATAACTTAATACAAAATGAGTAAAGTATTTTGTTGATTTTATTTACAATAATTCTAAATCAAATGAAAACAAAAATTAATTTTTGGTGACTTATATTTGTCAGATGTACTTTTTAATAAAAAAAGAGAGATATTATAAATAATTCTAAGAATAACTTGGTAAATTAAAAACAAATCCATATCTTTTATTGATACATACACACTCTATTAAATGATTAGAGATAAATTATTGTTGGGTTGTTTTATACTGATAATATTGTGGGTACTAATTAATACAATAAAAAATACACAAATGTAAATGCTAAATTTATCAATGCATATGTAATGTATGTTGAGAAGCATGCATTTATCAAAACATCAAAGAAACATTGATGTTGTCTCTATATTAATAAATTAAATTTACGTTATGTGGGCAAAAGTATTTTTATTATCAATACCTTTTGATATAATTAATGAAGAATATAGTTCAGTATGGTATAAAACATGACTTTATAAAATATAGATGGCAGTAATTAATAAATAAATTGTTTCTATTATGAAACTTAGTTTACCAAAACAATTTCTTGCATATACAGTGCTTATAATGGACATCTAAAGCGCAAAGACCAACAAAAAATTTTATTCTATAATACTGTTTGAAAATTGGAATATTTGGGGGGGAAATAAGTGAAAATATTCAATTAATAACTCTGGTCAATTTTATATATATAAATGCTCATAAATACTATCATACTTAAGATACAGTCTGAATGAGGAATGATTGGAAATTATAATTTAGTATACATGTTTTTGTCTTAGAGTAAATTTATGTATATGAATGTGGAGCTGTGATATATGTGAAACATTTAATTTGTTATTTTTTAGAAAATACTAAGAAACATTAAAGTTAAAGAAACATTAAATTAAGTTTCTATGGAAGGATGCATGAAAGCCTGCGATCTGTACACCATTCAAGTATTTTGTCATTATTTATTTATTTATTGCTGTTATTTATTTCTGTTTAAAATTCATTGTTTTATTTACATAGTGGTTCTCATCTCAATTTTATCATTTCATCATCCATTTATGTAACTTATTTTTGGATTTATAAGACAAATAAGTAGACAACAGCAATATAACAATTAGAATCCAGCCTTAGAATTCATATTTGCAGTGTGTTTACTATCATGACTTTAAATGTAATAAATAGAATGTTTTAGCAGAATACACATCAGATAACTAATGTTTACATGGTGATCAATGATTAGAAATATAAATGATCATGACTTAGTTAATCATGCTCTGGCATATTTATAGATTCTCTTCGTATTTGCAGTGCTTATTTGTAATTTATTAAATTGATGGGTGATGGATGAATCATTCTCATTCTATTCAATTTTCGATTGAAAGATTACAATACATAAATAAATGAAGATTATAAATAATAAATAATGTTTAAAAAAAAATTATAATGGGGTATGTATGTCTTATTTATTAGAAAAAGTGACATGAAAGTTTTAAAATGTGACCATAGTGAGAGAGGTCGGTCTGACTTCTGAACAAATGGATGTTTGTCACATGATTAAACTAAGGTAAAAGATGCACTGCTAAAAACAAAAACTTGAAAGTATATCTTACAGCACAATAGATAGTACACCTCTCCACAAATTATTAAAAACAGATAGAAGTCAATTCTTAGCTTGTGTGAAAGAGATATAGTGGATGTTATCAAGTTGTCAACATGGGCAGAAAAACTTGAGTGTCGATACCTCTATAAACCAGAGGTATATTATTCATTAAGAGTGATTTAAAGCATATAATTGAGTTAGAGATAATATCTACTTTATTAAGTAATATATTTACATAAAGTTGTCTGTATCAATGTTGTGAGTACAACATGTTTGACAATTGTTATCAAGCTATAAGAAATTGTAATCAGAGCTAATTGATGAATGCTGGTTCAGTGCAAAATATCCATGATTGAACTTTTTTATATATCTTTGATCATCTATATGAAGTTAAATGTTGAAAAAGTTTATGTTCCTAATGTATCTACAGTATGGGAGGTTGGTCTGACTTTTGGGATGATGGATGGTTGTGATAGGATTGAACTAAAGGTTAGTGATGCATTGATAAAATCAAAAACTTACAATGCATATTATCATGCAGTGATTTCAGATCTCTCCAAGAGATATTAAAAATAAGTGGATAGAATCTTGTCCTATCCTGCCTGAGTATAATGCAGTAAAAGGTCAGATGCACTAACAAAAACCAATGACTTTATATATATATATAATATATATATATATATTATATATATATATATATATATATATATATATATATGGAAATATTGAATGTGTGTAGTTATCCATTTAAATTAACTTAATTAGAAAGCACTTAACCTAGAATAACTGTCTCAGGCTAAGGGATAAAGTAAACTGACAGTGATTTTTAATTAATTTAAATGAATAACTCCACACATTCAATATTTCCATCTAAAATGTTCAATAAAAATATTGTATAATATATATGTCTGTGCATGTGTATAAGATAAAACAGTCTTTGTAATAACTAATCTACTTTAGAATAAATGCTTTTCCAGCAGTCATTCATAAAGAAACATTGGTGAAAAAAATAATTCTCATCAAGTTTGTCAATTGCAAGAAGGTGAACATTTGATTCATTTCTTCACTTGCTTTGTTCTATATCTAACAGTAGCTAGATATCCATTTATTCTTCATTGATAAGTAGTTAACTGCGTTGATCCTGAGCCAGATATCTGAGAAAAAAAATTTAAAAGTGTTTGCAAAAAATATTTGTTGATCAGGATTCAAACCTCAAATTTTAAGCATGGCAAGTAATTGCACTATCTTTACAGCACAAGGCTCTTGTCATATGCACTTTTATTTTATCTACTGCTTGAACTTCCCTTCATATTTTGTAACTGATAGTTAATATTGCTTTTTCCCTCTAACAATACTTTATAGAAAGTATGTTGAATTTTTAATCTTTTTTGTTTTTACCATTTTTTGTACTTTTAATGGTCTATTTTAATGTATGTATGATTAGCATTAGTAGCATTAATATAAAATGATATGAGACAATTGATAATATCTGTATATAAGTAAAACATTTAACCAAATTTGAAAGTAATCAGAAATTTTCCCGAATACTAGATTAATTTTTTTTTTAATAGGCAGAGGGCCATTCTCAGACTACAAAAATAATGTGTTAATATTAATCGAAATGTCTGCAAATTTCTATACTATATGTAAAATGTTTGCATGCGTACACAGACACACATACATGAACAACGCCAGAACATTTTAATATTCTTACCTATCTTTATAAGATAATAAATTTATTGTAAGACTTTATATTCGTTATTATCTATTTGCATATTAAAAAAGACAGACAAAATTTATAACATTAAATTGCTTTTTACATAATTAAAAAAATAATAAAAAACTTCATAATATTATAAATAGAACCATCTGCTTTTATTTCACGGTTTGAATTTTATGAATGCCAAAATATAACAGTGTTGTATTTTACAATGACGTATTCAAACAAAACAAAATATTAAAATCGTAAGTCGGAAAATGCGTTTCCATAGATGTATTGCATAAAAATAATAAAGATACATTTCAAATATAATAAAAATAAATTAAAATAAAACTGAGATACTTCTATCAAAAGTATTCCATATAAACAAATATAAAATATATAATAGCTTCAAGTTGTTATCATTTTCAGTTAGATATATAACAAATATTTATTTTAAATAATCGATTGTCCAAAAAATATATAGATTAATAATGGTTTTAATGAGTTAGCTAATACTATATAACGTTTTTAAATTTACTTTAAAATGTATTATATTTATACATATACACAATATAATAATGCTTATGATGTAATAATTAGTGAATCCATCTACCATGCCCATAGATTCAAACTCAAGCTGGACAAACCTTTTTAAGTTTTAAATAGGCTAAAGAATTTTTTCATGTAAACAGGACCATAACTGACCTAGATAGCCATCAAATATTGGCAAATGAATATCTAGGTATTATTAGATAGAGGGTAAAACAAAGATAAATGTCATTAAAATTCTCTCCATCGAACAGTTGTCCTTTCAGGGATCAGTTGTCTTTTTGAGATATTTTTATTCATATAAAAATCAGTTTGATGTTGATATTTTGTGTCAAAACATTAATAGGAATTATCAGGCAATTATTCATTTGCTTAGTGCGTGTAATACGTATGATAAAATATATCTTCATTGGAGGATATAAAGTGTAAGCTTTGGAAAGCATTCAGATGTTGAGTGAATTTTTGAAATATCTAAAAAAGTTATTATACATTTTAAATGAAAAACGAAGTTTAAAAGAGAAACGAAATTGGATTGAATATTTTATGCATTTATGTTTAATTAAAAAGTTTATGTTTAAACTGGTTTTAAAGTTAATATCTGGGTTAAGAATGCTATGATAATTTCTAGATTAATAAAACTTGTTAATGTATTTATGAATTGGATAGTAACAAAGTTGGGAGTGCAAACAGTTTGACGCATACAAATTAAATTATAATAAATTTTTAATTTAGGTGAATGACGGGTCTTTCTCCATGTGTCTACAAAACATTTATTGCAAAACTTTAGAAGTTTTATGACCCTAATGAGCGATTAAAATATTGTTTTACTTTTCTGTCTATATATATATAAGATTTTTAAAATATAAAAGCAGTAATGGACTGTTATTAATGATTATATTGATGACACAATTCTTTAACTTGTGAAAACACTATGTACATGTAAAATGTTTGGTATGAGCCGGTGTAAAAACTTATTAACGTTTATGATATAGCTATAAAGCAATTTATATATGTAGGAATGTATTTTTTATTTTTACAATACATTGTTCTATATGTCATAGCATCGTCCGGGAGGCGAACCAACAACCGTCTGCAACCAACTACTTGCTTGCAAGGCGGCTGCGATTACCTTTCGGCTAACAACGCTTGACTTTCACTTGTGTCGTTATTAATACCTTCAATTATGCTATTGTAGCCATAGAATTGACAATCATTAACAAAATGGATCATGATTTGCATTCTCCGTCTATATAGATTAATGTCATGCTTTTAAATTCCACATAAGAAGTGGATGAGCACAATGAATCTGGAATGTCCTGAATCTGTTATGAGACTTCAGTAAACCAGCTAAAAAATATATCTGTTTGGAATCTCATAAAAATTCCATTTGTCATGCTGTAATTCTTCAATTGTAGATTTTTAATTGAATATCCAGAAAGGGGATACTATATATACAATTGTTGTGCCTTTGCCTGATACAGTTGGTTTGATATAATATTTAGTTGTCTTGCAACTATTAATCTAAGAGACTTCAGATACCCTTATAAATTTACCTATCACTTACAGCTGTACTGTGACAGCTTGCTTCATGAGTATGCATGATTCAAACTTCCAGCTGTTTTGTAACAGCTTGCCTCATGTATAAGTATGGTGACACTTCTGGTTGTACTGTGACAACTTGCTCATGTTTGATTTAGGTTGTAGCAGCTTTCAGTTCTAATATGAATTTGCCTCATTGTTTTTTGTATTATGGACAATATGTATACTGCCATTTAGGTTTGACAGTAAAATGCTGTTATCTTCTCTTTACCTCCTACTAAATTGACTATTTATAGCTAATCTCATCTATAATGAAAACAATCAAATTCATTGAGCATCATCACCCATTGGCTTGTATCTACTATTGGATAAATGTTATGGATGCTTATATCTACTGTTCCATGGCAATGAATGCTCAATACAATCAAGATAAGATGGAATTTAGCCTAGTCCATTAGTTAAAAATGAGTTGAGGTATAACAATGATCTTAATTTAAGATGAATCATGTGGAAAAAATATAACTTGTGCTTATGTCAAGAGCAATTTACTTAACGGCTTTGCATCTATTTTCTTTGAGGCAATTCTCTTCTGATATGTGATAAAATAATATGCAAAACAACAGAAAGCCATTGCAGAGGAGTATGCCTGAGTGCATCTGTAATGCTTTTTTAAGCCAATAAACATCACATGACCACCACTTCTTATGCTTGTGTATAACTGTGTGTGGCAATATATATAGTGAGTTTTGCCTGTTTCAATGCTTCTTTTGATAAACATTTAATTTAAATACATAAAACCAATCAATAGTTAAGAAATACTCATATTAATAACAATCAACAATCATTCTGTTGTTAAGGCAATCTTTTTATAATAAAAATGAATTTCCATCTTTATCTATGTTCAAATATGTTTATATAAACACTAGAGATTGCAACTGTATTAAAAAGAGTAAGATTATTAATTCAAAGATGTTTAAATAAGCCCCATTTAATAGCAAGAAAATATAACCTTATTTTAGAAGCAGATTAACAAATACTTAATTTTAACTTTCAAATTCCATTGAAGTTATATATTACTTAAATAATAAAGCTAATAATCTTCAAGGCTAGGTAGGTTTACAAATGCATAAAGCAGTCAACACTTAAACAATATCTATATCAATAACAATCAGCAATCTCAATCCACTGTTAAGGCAACCTCCTTTTTACAATAAAGGTGGATTCTCCTTTTATCTATAATCCAATGTGTTTATATTGTAACGGGTGTGCTCGTATACCGTATACTTATTTGTTCTTATCTAAAATAAAAAAAATATCTATTTTTTTCTTTATGAAGCCAAATAGTGATAAGAAAATTCGTATTTCTCTCACAGCATATTTATGGACGTCAATCATTGACTCCAAGCGCCAAACTTACTTTTTACATAAGTATTATGCCGGAAGAGAAGAATACGATAGTAATAGGGCCTCTCTACTAGCTCAGTACTCAGGGCGGGTGGCTAATAAACCGTAGGAAAATGTACGGGAGACACTCTATGCAACCAACAACGAAACTCGGATCAATCGTCTAAATTTATGAACTATATTCCATGAGTCAAATAATAAAACACACACATGCAATATACCTTAAAATAACATATCTTTTATTATAATATTTTCTGCTTTTAATAAAAATATATTTCCCGCACCCTTTAACATTTATATAACCCAATAAAACCTATATATGTATTCTGTGTGGACTTTCAATAGAATAAGAAAAACGAACGTATACACAGATAAAATCTAATCAGCTGTATTCAAAATGGCCTTATCTTAAAAAAAAAATATAAGTCTCTTGCCTTGGTTCGTTCTCCTTGAGGGTTTCAGAAAACGTAATAATATTTGGAAAATAAAATATCTTAAGTTCATATTACCTGCAATTTTTTGTCCGATGTGATCCCGGGGGATATCAA